>JBBMKE010000008.1:5261310-5278877 GCA_037834125.1 Lippia alba
AATCTTAAAAGGAGTTTCTGCTAAGGTTATTGGTTAATTAGAGAACGATTATTAGGAGTTTCTTTTAGTCGTCATAAACAGTAAGAAGAAACGAGGGAGCCAGAGAGAACTTGGCGACCATAGCTAGCCTAACTACAGATTTAATTACCCTGTCAGTGATCACAATCTGAAGCATGTGTAGGAAAATCCTGTTTGTTTGTTCTCTACTGAATTAGTTTAAGTGTTTGCTGCATTTAGTTATTTTATTTATTTATCTCATTTTGTTTATTTCTTTTCTTTAGTTTAGTCACTTATCTCAACCCCCCCATTTTAATTGTTTCCTTGGCACATAAAAAAGTTACAAGTTCACCTAATCCTCATGGATCGATACCCGTTGCCACTATTTACAAAATAATTGTGTGCAATACTTGAGATTTATTATTGGTGGTTTTGACACCCATCATAGTCAAATGATTAAAACGAGTAAAACAAGGCAAATACAATAGTAGGGACATTTTGAACATTTAGGCATTAGGTTAAGTATAAATCGTAAAAAAATTTGGTGTTAAAACCATGAATGATCCGCGAAAATCCATCATAATCAAATCCATTAATAACCCACCAATATTTCAATTCATTTGAATTCAATCCACTTAATCCAATCCAATCCAACCATTTGTCACCCCTGTTTATATTTGATTATCTTGTATTTAGGTCTAATTACAAAACAATTAATTATTATTGAAAAATTACATCTTAATCCCAATAAATTTTAGTTTGGTATGAGGTTCAATAATGAAATTTGTAAAAGTACATTTATACCCCCGATGGTTTTTAAGTGTTACATTAAATATGATCAAAATTACAAAATCATTCCTAAAATTTACAAATGTAAACAAAACGATCCCTATAAATATGCAATATTTTTGGAATGACATGATGTAACCCTAGGGACCACAAACGTAACGATTCTCAAAGTTAGATACTAAAGTGTAATTTTCAAATAATAATGGATTGCATTGTAATTAGAACAAAATGCAAGTAATCAAATATAATTATTTCTATAAATTATTAGATAAAATATAGATGAAGGCTTCTCCAAAAAGAGGTGATAAAAATTCTTTTCTTTTTTTTTTTGGTGCAAGATAAAAATTCTTTTCTTCAAGGAAGAATCGACGGTTGATATGGATAGTGATGTTTTTAGCGAAACACAATAAATTAGTAAATATAGTAAAGAGAAATTAATTTAGAGATCAAATTAGACATCCTACTTAATTATAGTTATATAATAAGACTTAGAATTAGGGTTAGTTTTAGTCTTCCCCTTGAATTACATAATTGATTTCTTATCTGAGTACGTATCATGTGTTGTTATAATCTGAGAGAGAGAATTTTTTCTGGTTAGAATTTATGTCAATCGATCAGACCGATACAATTTCCAAAGACTTGTTCAGATCACCGCTCTCAATTCCTCAACAAGAACCAGGTATAAATCATGTCTAGGAAAAGGAAGAGTGCTAGTATGCAGTTAGAGAATCGTCTTCCCGATGATATCCTCTCGGAAATTCTTGAGAGGTTGCCGGTAGACAGTCTTGTGAGATTCACGAAGGTCTCGAAATCATGGAAAGCTTCTATCAGAAGCCCTAGTTTCATATCCTCCTACCATCATCGTCATCATGACGAAAGTCGTTCATGTTCCCATCTCGTTCTCATGCCAAACCCTTATTTGCATCTCGGGATGCAAACTTGTTACTTGATACCCGAAACTAACTTGATACCCGAAACTAGTAGCATCCCAATTCCTAATTACAAACCCGTCCTCAAAATAGGACGTCGGGCCACGCTTGTTGGCTCTAGTGAGGGTTTAATCTGCTTCAAATCCACATCTGTTTTTTTCCTATGGAATCCTTTTATTGGAAAAAGGTTGAAGAAAGTTTGTAGGGGCGAGATTCCGTTGAATACCGAATCTAAGAGAGGTTTGGGATTTGGTTTTGTTCCTGGGAGCAGAATAGTCTTGGGGTTTGGTTTTGCTCCTGAGAGCCGGGATCACAAGGTAGTAAAACTCGTCTGTAATGACGACCACTTGAGTGAAGTGGAGATTTACTCATTGGCATCGGATTCGTGGAGAAGAATCAAACTTCTCCCGACGAGGTTCAAATACATGGACGACAGCGACAAGGTTATATTTGATCCGTCTTCTTCTGTTTACTTGGATGGATCTATCTACTGGTTAGCTTCATTCTGGGGCAGGGTAAACCGAAACAGAAGGTCGCATTTGATTTTGAGGCTTGATTTGGAGGAGGAAAGGTTTGAGGAGATAGTGGTCCCGTCTTCTGGTAACGACATGTCACCTAGGCTGGCAGTTATCAATGGATTCCTTGTTCTGTGGAGTCCTGTTCGCATGAGTGGCTATTGGATGAATAAAGTGCAGGCTTATATATACAAGGAATCCAACTCTGGATCATCATCTTGGGAGGCGGCTAAAAGTTTTGATCTTCCGGAAGTAGAGGACATCATGTTAACGCTCAACAACGAAAAGACGACGGATGGTCACATTATAGTCGGCACCAAAGGTAACAGGGTTTTGGTTTACTATGGTTTCTATGATGGCAAGAATTTGACTTTTAAGTTAATGGATTTAGGAAATGTTGGTGAGAAATGGGAGTATTTTTTCATTCCCACCAAAGAAACCCTTTTCTTACTTGATAAGAAATAGAATAGATCGGTGCTCTATATATATTTACAGTTTGTGATATTTTTTGTTATTGTTGTCGACTATTTTTTGTTCGAATGATTTTCAATTTAATTTGTTTGTTTAAAAAAAAATCCGACCCACATTAGTGTCAAGATTACACAACGGTCCCCTATTGATTTGAAAATTACAAATGTCCGTCAAATGCGATGGAAACCGACAAGAATATTGATAACATTATCCATATATGTGAAGCAGTTTGGAAGGTTTATTGATTTTGTTATGACAAGGGGAGGTTTGTGTAATTGTATAAAGGTACAGGGAAAAAAAGTGTTATTATTACTAAATTTCACATATACATCCAGCAAAACTTACGGGGAAGGCATGATGGTTAAGTGTCAAAAGTCTCCCACACTCTACACTTTGCAAGCCAAGTGCAATTATGCTCAGTAAGTATTCCTTGTAATAAAAGCATTTTTATATTTAATAAAGTTAATTAAAAAAAATTCTATTCATTAATAAACCTATCCATGAATATTGATATATTAACTTTTCTGAAAAAAAAAAAAAAACATATTGGCTTTGCTGGAACATCTCTAAGCCACTCCAGGTCAATACATTGATCGAATTACATTTGGCACGCAAATAATTATATTGATGATAGGCCTCTCCATTTTTTTATTTATTTATAAATTCATAATTTTTATAGTTGTAGAGGTTTGAGGTATAATAAATAATGGTGCGATTTAAGGAAAGATTTCGCAAGAAAGTACTGCGCCTATCATAAGACACTGAAAATATCTATATGGTTGATGAAATATCATATAATATAGCAACTGACAACACCATAAATAGTCGGACTTACCTCTAACTAAGATATATAATATAATAAAAAAATCATATAATATATAAAAAAAAATCATGCAAATTTCATTTTTTTTTAATAAAAAGAGGAGAAAATCAAACTTGCTTAGAAAAAAAACCCCACTAACAATGGGGGAGTTTCACACAAAACCATCCTATCATCCATTAAACCATGAGTCCATGACCGAGCTTCCGTTTGATATGCAGTAGATAAATATCTCAGGCAAGTGGAGGAATTGTTGATAATCTTCTACAATATTTTTAAGAGGGTGTTTAGAAGGAACCCATTTTCGGATCATAGTATGAACGATCGATAAATCCACCTTCACGTTGATCTTTTGAAATTTTCGATCCCAAGCAATCTTAAAGCCTTGGTGAAGTCTCAGGATCTTAGTAGACGGTGATGGTTGCATACCCAGTTTACGCAAAGTTTTCTATTTAGATCTATTCTGTGTTTGCATAAATTGCACCAAGAAAATTGAAATGAAAAAAAGGATAAAAAATTTATGTACATTTTCAAGAATCAATCCAACCTCTCTATAGCTAACGTACGCTTAACAGGTTGTCTTGTTTGCCTGAATGTTTAATCAAGGCGTATGTTCTAAAGTATAAAGATCGCGGATAATGCAAGATGAAGCCTGAAAAACGTTCGAGATAGCCGTATTCAAGACATTAATACATCTAACTTTAAGGCCAAAGAACAAAAACAACAAAGAATGTTTAATTCTTACCTTTCCTGAAGCAAAACTGGATTTCCTCTAGTGTCAAGCCTGGATAATTGCAAGACGTCGGTTCAAGCATCAGATGTCGAATTCAAATTCATTTTCCCATGAGTGTGTATGTGTGTGAGCGCATGTGTATGTATATATAAGTGTGTCTTTTCACCTCTAGATATCGATGTTGTTGTCGTTCCACAATGCAATGCTCGTCTCCGTAGATTACAAATCCATTCTCTAGGAGCAAGTATGGGGTGATGACTTGATTCATGGTCAGCAAACACCTACATAAGAATTGCAAAGATTTCTTACATAGTCCAGCTTTTTTATAAAAATAATTTAACGGGGAAAAAATAAAAATTAAAAAAGAGTGTTACAATACCTCATTGACTTGAAAATATGTGCCGTTGAGCGGAAATGCTCCTCTGTTAGCTGTTCGACATGGTATGATCTGCACGTGTTTTTCGTATATTAGTAATTTTTTAAATAGGATATCGAAAATTGCAAAAAATGAAATAATTGCTAATGTTCTCTTCACCATAATGGTTCCTCGGACTATTTGATCGTTCTGGTGTGAAACGGTTACTCCTGAACAACATGCACTTGTCTCTTTGGAAGAACTTGTATTTTCATCTGCGAGATATTACACATAAAACCCTTACAAATCGAAATACAAAATATTATCGATACTAAACGAAGTCAGGTGAATGCCATTTCGGAGGTTTTAGTTTATGTATACAAGAAAAATAGGGTTAGTTTACCTGCGGCCCATATGGCAAATAGGTAATGACATGGATCATCTGGTAAGGTTCCGAGAGAAAAATAGAGTTGTAATGGACGTGCACTTCCGAGAGTTTGTTCCTTGATGTTTTTTTGTGTTAGTTTATGTTTCATGTCTGTTAAGTGATTAGGTTTGTGTCAATTTCCTTTCTCGCAGTTCTATGTTGTTTTCATACTGAGTCTGTTGAGTCATTTTTTCTTTTTTCCTTTTGTGTTCATCTTGTGAGTCATAATGCTATGTTGTTCATATAGATGATTTCGTTATGACAAGGGGAGGTTTGTGTAATTGTACAAAGGTACAGGGGAAAAAAAGTGTTATTATTACTAAATTTCACATACACATCCGGCAAAAACTTAAGGGAAAGGCGTCCATGCATAAAAGTATTCATGCTAGGACCAAAAAAAAATAAAAGTATTCATGCAGCATGGTTAAGCGTCAAAAGTCTCACGCACTCTACACTTTTCAAGCCAAGTCCAATTATGCTCAGAAAGTATTCTTTGTAATAAAAGTATTTTTATATCTAATAAAGTTGATTAAAAAAAGTACTATTTATTAATTAAGCTCTCCATGCATATATATATATTACACTAGCTATCCATGCATATTGATATATTGACTTTGCTGGAACATCTCTAAGCCACTCCAGGTCAATAATATCGTGATCCCTAACTAGTAGATCAAGAGATACTCACTTTCTCATTGATTTGGTCGAATTAAACAATTGGCACGTAAATGAATTATATTGATGATTAGGCCTTTCCATTTTTTTATTTATTTATAAATTCATAATTTTTGTAGTTGTAGAGGTTTGAGGTATAATAAATAATGGTGCGATTTCAAAAAAGATTTTGTAAAAATGTGTCGCCTATCATAAGACACTGAAAATATTTATATGGTTGATGAAATATCATATAATATAGCAAGTGATGACACCTTAAATAGTCGGACTTAGCTCTAACTTGGATGTATAATTAAAAAAAAATTCATGCAATTTTTTTTTAATAAAAAGAAAGAAGAGAAAATTAAACTTGCTCAAAAAAACCCCCCACTAACAATGGGAGAGTTTCACACGAAACCACGAAACCATCCTATCATCCATGTTTCACACGAAACCATCCTATCATCCATTAAACCATGACCAAGCTTCCTTCCGTTTGATATGCAGTAGAGAAATATGCAAGTAGAGGAATTGTTGACACTCTTTCACAATATTTTCAAGAGGATGTCTAGAAGGAACCCATTTTAGGATCATAGTATGAACGATCAATAAATCCACCTTCACTTTGATCTTCTAAAATTTTCGATCCCAAACAATCTTAAAGCCTTCATGAAGTCTCTGGATCTTGCTGACGGTGATGGTTGCATAACCAGTTTACGCAAAGTTTTTTCTTTATATCTATTCTTTGTTTGCGTAAATTGCACCAAGAAAATTGAAATAAAAAAACAAAAGGGTGGGCAAGGATCAAAATTTACGTACATTTTCAAGAATCAATCCAAGCTAACTCTCTACAAGTATTACTCAATCATCCTCGACTTGCCTCGTCTTGCAAAGATGAAATCTCCTTGCAAGCGACTTTCCTACTCTACGTACCCTGTCGTATCCTCTGATGCAGATGAAGCCTGAAAAACATTCGAGATAGCCGTATTCGAGACATTAATATTTATAACTTTAAGGCCAAAGAATAAAAACAACAAAGAATGTTTAATTCTTACCTTTCCTGAAGCAAAACTGGATTTCCTCTAGTGTCAAGCCTGAATGATTGCAAGATGTTGGTTCAAAGCATCAGATGTCGAATTCAAATTCATTTTCCCATGAGTGTGTATGTGTGTGAGCCCATGTGTATCAGTGTATGTATATATGTATATATAAGTATGTCTTTTCACCTCTAGATATCGATGTTGTTGTCGTTCCACAATACAATGCTCGTCTCCGTAGATTCCAAATCCATTCTCTAGGAGCAGGTATGGGGTGATGACTTGATTCATGGTCAGCAAACACCTACATAAGAATTGCAAAGATTTCTTACATAGTCCAGCATTTTTATAAAAATAATTTAAGGGGGAAAAAATAGAAAAGAGTGTTAACAATACCTCATTGACTTGAAAATATGTCCCGTTGAGCGGAAAAGCTCCTCTGTTAGCTGTTCGGCATGGTATCTGCACATGTTTTTCGTATATTAGTAATTTTTTAAATAGGACATCGAAATTGCAAAAAATGAAATAATTGCTAATGTTCTCTTCACCATAATGGTTCCTCGGACTATTTGATCGTTCTGGTGTGAAACGGTTACTCCTGAACAACATGCACTTGTCTCTTTGGAAGAACTTGTATTTTCATCTGCGAGATATTACACATAAAACCCTTACAAATCGAAATACAAAATATTATCGATACTAAACGAAGTCAGGTGAATGCCATTTCGGAGGTTTTAGTTTATGTATACAAGAAAAATAGGGTTAGTTTACCTGCGGCCCATATGGCAAATAGGTAATGACATGGATCATCTGGTAAGGTTCCGAGAGAAAAATAGAGTTGTAATGGACGTGCACTTCCGAGAGTTTGTTCCTTGATGTTTTTTTGTGTTAGTTTATGTTTCATGTCTGTTAAGTGATTAGGTTTGTGTCAATTTCCTTTCTCGCAGTTCTATGTTGTTTTCATACTGAGTCTGTTGAGTCATTTTTTCTTTTTTCCTTTTGTGTTCATCTTGTGAGTCATAATGCTATGTTGTTCATATAGATGATTTCGTTATGACAAGGGGAGGTTTGTGTAATTGTACAAAGGTACAGGGGAAAAAAAGTGTTATTATTACTAAATTTCACATACACATCCGGCAAAAACTTAAGGGAAAGGCGTCCATGCATAAAAGTATTCATGCTAGGACCAAAAAAAAATAAAAGTATTCATGCAGCATGGTTAAGCGTCAAAAGTCTCACGCACTCTACACTTTTCAAGCCAAGTCCAATTATGCTCAGAAAGTATTCTTTGTAATAAAAGTATTTTTATATCTAATAAAGTTGATTAAAAAAAGTACTATTTATTAATTAAGCTCTCCATGCATATATATATATTACACTAGCTATCCATGCATATTGATATATTGACTTTGCTGGAACATCTCTAAGCCACTCCAGGTCAATAATATCGTGATCCCTAACTAGTAGATCAAGAGATACTCACTTTCTCATTGATTTGGTCGAATTAAACAATTGGCACGTAAATGAATTATATTGATGATTAGGCCTTTCCATTTTTTTATTTATTTATAAATTCATAATTTTTGTAGTCGTAGAGGTATAATAAATAATGGTGCGATTTAAGAAAAGATTTCGTAAAAACGTGTCGCCTATCATAAGACACTGAAAATATTTATATGGTTGATGAAATATCATATAATATAGCAAGTGACGAGTGACGACACCTTAAATAGTCGGACTTAGCTCTAACTTGGATATATATATATATATATAAATAATAAAAAGAAATCATGCAAATAAAGAAGAGAAAATCAAACTTGCCCACTAACAATGGGGGAATTTCACACGAAACCATCCTATCATCCATTTAAACCATGACCAAGCTTCCTTCCGTTTGATATCCACCTCCTCTTTGATCTTTCCCAAGCAATCTTAGCTGACGGTGTTGGTTGCATACCTAGTTTACGCAAAGTTCTCTCTTTACATCTATTCTTTGTTTGCGTAATTGCACCAAGAAAATTGAAATAAAAAAACAAAAGGGTGGGCAAGGATCAAAATTTACATACATTTTCAAGAATCAATCCAAGCTCTCTATAGCTAACGCCTAACAGGCTTCATCAAGGCGTATGTTCTAAAGTACAAAGATCGTGGATAATTATAGATGCATAAATTCTCTACAAGTATTACTCATTCATCCTCGACTTGCCTCGTCTTGCAAAGATGAAACCTCCTTGCAAGTGACTTTCCTACTCTACGTACCCTGTCGTATCCTCTGATGCAGATGAAGCCTGAAAAACATTCGAGAGATAGCCGTATACGAAACATTAATACTTATAACTTAAAGGCCAAAGAACAAAAACAACAAAGAATGTTTAATTCTTACCTTTCCTGAAGCAGAACTGGATTTCCTCTAGTGTCAAGCCTGGATGATTGCACAATATCAGTTCAAAGCATCAGATGTCGAATTCAAATTCATTTTCCCATGTGTGTGTATGTGTTTGAGCGCATGTGTATGTATATATATATATATATATATATAAGTGTGTCTTTTCACCTCTAGATATCGATGTTGTTGTTGTTCCACAATACAACGCTCGTCTCCGTAGATTCCAGATCCATTCTCTAGGAGCAGGTATGGGGTGATGACTTGATTCATGATCAGCAAACACCTACATAAGAATTGCAAAGATTTTTTACATAGTCTAGATTTTTATAAAAATAATTTTAAGGGGGAAAAATAAAAAAATAAAGGAGTGTTAACAATACCTCATTGACTTGAAAATATGTCCCGTTGAGCGGAAATGCTCCTCTGTTGGCTGTTCGACATGGTATCTGCACGTGTTTTTCGTATATTAGTAATTTTTTAAATGGGATGTCGAAATTGCAAAAAATGAAATAATTGCTAATATTCTCCTCACCATAATGGTTCCTCGGACTATATGATCGTTCTGGTATGGAATGGTTACTCCTGAAAAGCATGCACTCGTCTCTTTGGAAGGACTTGTACTTTCATCTGCGAGATATTACACACAAAACCCTTACAAACCTAAATACAAAATATTATCGATACTAAACGAAGTCGGGGGAATGCCATTTCGGAGATTTTGGTTTATGTATACAAGAAAAACAGGGTTAGTTTACCTGCGGCCCATATGGCAAATAGGTAAGGACATGGATCATCTGGTTCTCGTTTCTCAAACTGCAGCAGATAAAATACACAATTAATATGAGAATTCTTTTTTCCCTTTTTCTTGGTAATTATGCATTAAGAAAATGGTAAGACATTTATTCCAATATATATGACTATTAAAGAAAAAATAAGGGACACTAACCCCTGCCAAAAGAGGGTGTGAATCTGGGAGCTCGTACCTGTAATAAATTATGAAAAACAATCAATCTCCACTACAGGAAACCATTTTTTTTTTAAAAAAGTCAATTTTGATAATATAGATACTGTATTATACATGAATATATAAGTGCAATTATCTTGCTCTGCAAATCTTACTAAATTATTTATTACTATGAAAAAGGGTAGATTAAATACACTTACACATGGTGTACGGTCCTTAACCGGTCCACATACTTCAGTTTAGGCGTGGGAATCGAAGCAGCTTCGGGCCTCAAACAAACCAGCGCTCTCGAAGTATCCTCCTTTTCTCCATCCACAAAACTCAAAACATTTTTCGTGAACTCTTCGCTATTGAGATTAATGGTGGGAATATCATCATCGGAATCATCGCATTCCAGTACTTGACAAGTATTGAGTACGTGAACTTCATCATCGGACTGGCTACAACATCTATCTTCAAAACCAAAGTCTTCAATGTCTCTTTCGACGTATGGTGACGCGGGCATTTCCACAATTGGCTCACAATTGATAGAGTTATCGACATTTTGAGAGAAATTGATACCAGGAAGGTAGGGGAGCAGTTCTTGATTGGAGGGGCCAGAAGACTCGGGTGCTTTATTTTGGCCATGTTTACCTTCGAGACGGAGCCTAGCACTGTATCGAGAATACGGCCATAGTTATATAGAAAATCAAATTATTTATAAATCGGCTAAGTCTTCTCTATTAAAAAGTTTATATATGCAAACCTTGCAAATGCACTAGCAAAGTGCTTGCACTCTCCTCTCATGGGGCATGCGTTACAGTTCGGTCGTTTTTTCGTGCAGAAAACCTATATCACGTAAGAGACAATTAATAGTAATAATGATTATAAGAAAATAATAATAATAACAATAGTATATTAAGAAATATATTACCTTTCCAAATGTAATCAACTGATAATGGAATTCATATCTGTACAAGGTAATAATATTCTCAATAAAGGGATTATTAAATTAAAATTCAGAATTAGTAACAATCCCAAAAGATCAGTTTTCTTGACTTACAATATTCGCTGGTCACGGTTGCATAAACGTGGCCAAATGTACTTCTGGACGGTATCTAACATAGGGTACCTAAAGAGAAATTATTGTTTCACTTTAGTCTTACAGGTAAAAATGACTTTGGAATTAAATGAAATCCCTTCAAATAATTACTGATTTAGAAGATGTATCTGAACATCTTCAGGTAATGTCTGCAGGGGGACCCACCCAAGACGTACCAAAATCCGACCCACATTAGTGTCAACCTGAAGCAAAAAATTTACATACAATTGATCCCCTATTGATTTCAAAATTACAAATATCCCCTTCAATCATCAAATGTGATAGAAGTTGAGAAGATTGATAACTATCCATATATGTGAAGCAGTTTGGAAGGTTTATTTGAACTTGATGAGTAATGGCAGCACATAACTAAGCCATAACAGTATGATATAGAAATTTTTCGATATTACGAGGGGAGGTTTGTGTAATTAGACAAAGGTACAGGAGAGGGAATGGTTATTATTACTAAATTTCACATACTTACCGGGAAGGCATGATGGTGAAGTGTTAAAAGTCTCACACACTCTAAACTTTTCAAGCCAATTCCAGTTATGCTCAATAAGTATTCCCTGTAACAAAAGTATTTTTATATTTAATAAAGTTAGTTTATTAAGTTGGAAAAATATTATAATTATTAATAAAGCTATCCATTCAGATACTGACTTTGCCTGATCAGGAGGAACGTCTCTTAGCCACTCCAGGTCAATACTACCGTGATCCCTAACTAGTCGATCAAGAAAATCCCGAAAATATTATAATAAGAAGAATTAATTTACAATTATAATGATAAACATCTTAAATTCATGCAAACAAATAAATTTTGGATCACCTTGATTCTGACAGCGAGTAAGTTGTTCATGCCCCGTTCCGCTATCAATTTGGCAAGTTCTTGAACCGGTGCTCGTCTAACTGCTTCCCAATTAACAGAATCCTTTGTATGGCACGGTCTGTTTCTTGATGCACCATTTGAAGCTTTTTTCCTCAATTCGTCCCAATTAATTGGGGTTTCTTTTTTTTCTTTACCCTTTGCTTTTCTCACCACTTCGTCCCAATTAATTGGGGTATCTTGTTTTTCTTTACCCTTTCCTTTCTTTTTCCGTGCTGTAGACTCGGCTTGATTATTGGGCCCTTTTGAGGGGAGGTCCTCCGTTGTTGAGGATTCTTCGCACTTGCTTGAGGGTGATTCAGTAGTTTTTGCTTGTTGAATTTCGTGAACTTCAGATAGGCTTGCTGGAAGTTCCATAAAGGCATTACTCAATTCGTCCCCATTGATTGGGTTTTCTTGGTTTTCTTCACCCTGTACTTTCTCCATTCCCGGTGTAGACTCAGCTTGATTTGTGGGCTCGTTGGAAGGGAGTTTTTCCAGTGTTGACGACTCTTCGCCCTTGCTTGACGGCGGTTCGATAATATTTGCTTGTTGAATTTCATGAACTTCAGAGTGGCTTGTATCGTCACCATCATTGAGCTCACTTGTTGATGCAGGTGGGAATCTTGCTGGAAGTTCCATAAAGGCATTACTGCAATAATAATCCACAAAAGCAGGGTTAACTACAGACGTTATCTATAACTACGTAAACTAATACCCTTAAAGTTGCAAACTTTCAAATTCCCTTGTATAACACCAATCATACACATCGGAGTTACTTGAAAAGTTTACTCAGACTTGAATTATTTGTGGAAAATATTTAAAAAGTTCAAGAATTTGGATAAGAAGTACAGCAATCAACGAAAATATATAATCATTTGTTTGAGCTGATTTTTACCTGGATAGACTATCACTCACATTTTGAGTCAGAAAAACTCCAGCAACAGAGTCAACCACAGACCCTTTCCATGGTGAGAACCTTCTGTCTCCTGAGAATTTGACATTTCAATATATAGGTAATGTTTCTAAGCATAAGTTTATACAAATCGAACGACAAGATTAATAAACAGTCTTATAACTGCTACAAAAATCAATATTTACCTTGAACAAGATGCATGCGGTTTATAAACAAATCGACTCTCCCCTGAAATATTTCTCTCTGTTCCTTCCAATACTTAGCTTTATCTTCATCTTCTTGTCCAATACTGTCAGTCTCTCCCTTTTCCATCAATAAATTCCACACTCTCACTGTCTCGTCATCAAGATCAACCTTTGCCCATGTTTTTCGTAGTTTCTTCAAAGGATCAAACTTTCCTTTTGAAAGAACAAGTGCGTCCCTTTGGTCCCGCACCACAAGCTGGTTACATCCACCATCATCGATGCGTAACCCCTCTGTCTTTTGAACAACAAAATCAACTAAAGCTTTCATAAATGCATCGTCTGAAAAAAAAAAACCCAACAACAACAATGTCAAATTTTGTCAAATGGATAAAATATTTCAAATCAACAAAAGATGGGATTTGGTGTTCAGCTTTTTAAATGATTGAGCAAGTGACAACCTTTGCTTGCTGAGGTATTCTGTTCGTGCTGAGGGACCAGTGATGGTGTCACATTTGACTCCAAGTTAGCACGAACAACCCAATCATCAGAAAAAGATACTGCTTTCTCCAAACTTGTTTCTGACGAGAATCGGTCATTTTCTCCCTGATTATGGAGCATATCATCCAAAATGTTACAAGAAACGAGATTATCCTCATCTAAAATGTTAGAAAACCCAAGATTATATTCACAAGTCTTAGATTCTTGAGTAGACATTCCCAAACCATGATTATCTTCACAAGTTTTAGATTCTTGAGTAGACATTCCCACACTAGCTTCACCAGATTCTTGAGTATCTATATTCCGAGTTTCATATTCTAAAGTTTCCAAAGGTGGAACGCTTTCATCTTCAACTCCTAAACTAGCTCCTAGACTCGTTGCAACTTTTTCTCTGATGTTCGAGGCCTTTGAAAGAAAATCAAGTGAGAATTTCATCTTGGAAAGATCACTAACAAAGCAAGAGTAATCCTGCCTATGAGCGTATCTCATAGATCTTTTTCCTGTTAACTTCACCATACAACTTAATTTCAAGTCGCATATCTTTGCAGCTACGCTTTTCAAGCCACATCTCTTTGCAGCTACACTTGCTCTCGAAGATTTCTTTCCTTTGCTTCTCTTCTTTCTACCGTTCACCTTCACTTCTTCATTTATTGCCACCAGTTTCCGTTCCTTTTCAGGTATATTCGTACGAAACACAATAAATTTGTCAAACGCAAATGATTTTTTCCGCCTCGTCCTTGTTTTCTTGAAAATTCTCGGACAATTTGGACCTAATTTTCTGCTGTTCTCCAAACATTCATTTGGCTTGAATGTTCTTCGATAAACTATCAAAGAACTGAATCTCTTGTCCGTTTCTAGCTCTGCACCCACCTCTGGTTTATCTGCAATCATCCCACTATCTTCATTTTCCGCATCGAAGTTCAATTTTCTTCTGCAAGAAGTTTTATGACAATCATCAACGACTTCTTCCCTTACAGCATCTTTCAATTCACCAACTTGGTTTTTTTTTGAGAGTTTTCCCACGTGTAGAGCGTTTAGGAGTTCGGGGTGTGCGTTTCGGAGTACGGGGTTTAGGAGTTAACGGCTTAGGCGTTGATGCCTTTTTGGGCTTCGTTTCGTCAAACACCTTAGGTCTGTGCCGTTTCATTTTCATTCTCTTTCGTGGGGTTTTTTCCGAGTCGGTGCTCTCCTTGTTCCTCTTCCCGGGAGATTTACCCTTCGGCGTACTTGAATCTTTTTTAGGGTCCGACCCACTTTCACCACATGGATCCTGGTTAGGAAGTGCACCGTGATTCTGCACTGCAGAAGGGACTTCATTATTGACTGTTTCTTGAGTTAATCCATTCTCTGCATCCACATCCACCAATAACAATAGGAGAAAATTTAACACCAAACATAATCTCTCTACATATAATAAATCATTCAACATTAACTTATCAAGCGACGAAACGAGGAAACTAATAAATAGAGCCAACCAAACATGAAAGAGGAAAAAGAATGCAGCTTAATTGACAGAAGCTCATATATTAGCAAGAAAACACATGTTTTACACACGCACACACACAGACATATACATAATTACATACACACATTATGTGTCTGACTGTAGCTTACTCGATAGAAGCTCATATATACGGTGAACAATGTCTTATTAGCAAGAAAAAACACATCTTGCACACAAACATATGTTCCTACAAAAACATATTTCAAGAATTGGTGCAGCAAACACCATCAAAACAACCATATACATAAGCAATTGAACTAAATTCCTCACAATTCACAGTAAAAACACGCATAAGAGCATCATACCTGACATCCCAGCCGTCAAACCCTCATGCAATCCCAGAGACTCAATAAATCCCTCAGAATTCTCGCAACTCCCCTTCTCCAAATCTTCAAACAACTGAGAATTTCCCAGAAAATTAAAACCCTTATTGTTCGAATTCATGTCAAATTTTGCTGCGGGCGTTGATGGCGCCCATGCACAACCCTTTTCCCCCAACTCTGCCTCACCCATAGCCGAATAAATCAAATTTCTGAAGAGAATAAGAAATTGGCAAACTTCAAGAGACTAAGAAGAAAAACGAGAACTAAAGTGAGAACAAAAGCCATGTCCAGAGATGAAGGTTTAAAGAAAATCTCTCTCTCCATATATAAATTTGTTTTTTTTTGCTGCACAAAGAAAATCTCTATATAGCTCTAATGTCCAACGTGATAATTGAAACCCTGGTAAAAACTATTTTTAAAGTGTTATGGTATGTCTAACAAATTATGTTTACAAGTGTTCTTTTATGTCTAATAATTTGAACAAATAACTGATTGTATGATGTTCGAACAAATATTGTTAAATAATTAATATCTGACATTGATTCCGAACAAATAAATATTGTCAAATAACTCATTTCTGATGTTCACATTCGAACAAATAACTAATATTGTTAAATTACATATTGTCAAGTGACTGATACTAATGATTTTTCAAAAAAAAAAAAAAGATCTTAATGATTTTGGCATATTCTATATGTGTGTAAATAATAAAATAATAATAATTTAAATATATACTAAATCAAAATTTTTATATTAATATTTATTTTATAATTATTTTTAATATAATTAAAAAGTAAATTCAAAATAAAAATTGGAAAAATGAGAAAATAATAATAATATATAATAGAAAGAAGGAAAAAAATTGTGAGAAAAAAAGAGAAATTAAAAAAATAAATACACAATGTTAGAAAAATGACAAAAAAATAAAATAATAAAATAATTTTAGAATATAAGATACCAAATAATTACTCTAAGAGTCTCTCGATTAATATAATAGAATAAATAAATGTTCCTATGTCAACTGACTTCGGACAAATAACTGACATTCGTGTGCCAAATCAAGTGCCCACTCATATCTAAACAAATAATTAATATTCGATAAATTTTAATTAACTAACTAATATCGTACAAGTGTTTATTCGCCCGTACTTGAATGGCGGTAATTTTTCCTTTTTAAATTGATTATTCGAACAACAGTGATTGTTTTTTGAAATTTATTATGTGGCTGACGTTCTACATAACAAACAATCAAAGATGTAACCAAAAAATAAAAAAAAAAAACAATCAGAGATAACAATAATTATCTTTTTTCAAAACTTACTTTTATAAAATATTATTGTTAAAAATATTTATATCATAAATTTTAAATTATTATTTAATATTATTTTTAAAAGTCTTGGCTTTTAAAATTTGAACTATCATTAATTATTCAAATTGTGGTAAAAGCAAAAAATGATAAAAGATATGGAGCAGGTTACACAGCGCAAATGTGAACATATAATTTTTTGTATAATAAGTAAACAGATTTTTTTATAATAAGTAAACAAATTTATAACATGTAAGTAAACAAATTAGATTAAATTTGTAGAATTTTTAGAAATTAAATAGACTATGCTATTAGTTTCATGCTAATATAATTAAAAGAATGCCAAATTTAGGATGGAACATCTAGTAACTAGTAAGTCTAGTAAGAAGGTTTAAACAGATATTTGAATATTTATAAAATTAAAGATTAAATTATATTTTTCAGATCTTTTCGGAAAAGACATAACAAAAGGAGAGGGAAAAAAAAAAAGAAAAAAAGTTGTTACGAGGGATGAGACTCTCTTCTCATCCTCATCCATTAATATAGGAAATTATAAGCAACATCTGATTTTATTTTCCTAATTTATTTAATGAAAAGATTCATACCTCCAAAAAAAATATATAGGGTAGGCTCCCTCATCCTTTCACCTTTAGTATATTTTACCTTTTAATCTTTAAATTAGGGGGTAATTTCAAATCCCTCTCCTCTACTGTTCACATTTTTATTTTACTCCCCATAAAATTATACTACATTAGAGGATATAGATACTACATTATGCCATATTTATACTACATTCTGTGAAAATTATACTA
>JBBMKE010000008.1:5278977-5290561 GCA_037834125.1 Lippia alba
AAATTAATCTAAATAGTTACGTTATTGGAGTTTGAACAATGGGCAGAGTTGTTAGAATTGATATTTAAATAAATTGATCATAACGGTCAGGTTATAGCAGCTTACAGCGCGGGTATTGGTGTTTCAACGAACATTCATGCGGAACTAACAGCCCTCGTACATGGCTTGGATATGGCGGAGAAATTAGGAGTCGAAACTATATGGGCTGAATTGGATGCCATGGTGATTATTGATATGATAAAAAGGGGCACTTCAGGAGATTGGAGACTTCAAAACCTGCTACTTCAGCTTCGAAGGCTTGTGAACAGCATGCGGGTGAAGATAACTCACATTTACCGTGAGGGGAACATGTTGGCAGATAGATACTCTGGCGAAGCAAGGTGCAATAAATCAAACTATATGGTCCTTCCCAGAGGTAGACTTCCTGCCAAGCATTACCGGTATAATAAGGATGGACAAATGGGAAATTGCTAATCTCCGCATTAAATGATGTCTTTGCATATGGTCATAGGTAGGCTCGCCCGCCTTCGTCTAAATGGTAAGTATAGCTGCATCTCTGTTGATTATCCTTCAGCTCAGCTTTGTTTTAATTTTGGCCCTACTTATCGTGATGCGCACTCTCTTGTGCCGAGAAAGGTTTTGCCCTTGCAGGTTAATAAATTACGGACGATGTATATTCCTTATAACATTGGATGTTCCCGCTTCTTTTATAATATGAATGCTGAGATTGACATGATCGGAGTGATGCTTGATGCTTTTGGAGCAACTGGTTTTACTGATGCATGTCACGGGGACCTTTTTGGTCCCCATATGTGGCCAGATAGTAACTACATAATTGACGGGTTGTTTGTACATACTGTCCGTACTCTTCTTCATAGTAACAACCACGAAGATGGCCCTGTGGACGCTGCCGCTGAGAGTGAGTTCAATAGTTTCCTCATGAGAAACACATCGTTTCCCATCTTTGCCCGGATGTCTGGGCGTTCCGCTTTGGAACCAACTTTTGATCCAAGAAGCGCGGTTAGTATGAGGGGCGTGAACTTCATCATGGATAGACCTGCTGTGATTGATTATATTCCCCTTGTCAGGCATAAACATTATGTTTGTAATTTATGTGATGCCCCTTTGGAGTATATTGCTGTTATCTTTCGGGGGCATCACGGGCTTGATAGCCTCTATGATCGTTGGATCATGAATAACTGTATTTACTTCCTCTTCTTCGTTGGTAATAAATGAGGTGGGGTCCTCGTTAATCTCCCTACGGAGCGTTGCCGGTTCCCCCAAAAAAAAAATATTTAAATAAATTGAAACTTATCCAATTACATTAAATTAATTAATAGTTACCTTGTTAATGACTTATAAAGAGTATGCTTTGCAAGACACACCTTACTCAACTTACTTTATGTGTTAATAATAATTAATAATAAATTCATTCACAATTCTTCTAAATTATAATCTTTTCTTTAAATTCTATTTGTAACTGAAGAAAGTATATTATACTTTAATAATTCAATTCTCACTATTTATAAAATTTGCAAATCATATTAATATACCTCACATTTTCAATAATTGGGCAAGTTAGTATCAAACCTTCAACAAAATAAAAAAATTGTATTAATAATAATTGTATCCTAAACTACAAATGTGTAGTTACCTCCTTATCAATCATTCATAATTTCACTTCTCTTCTATGTTTATGTGTTTGTTGTTTCTCTAAAATTGAAATGTTTGTTTCACTTTCTTCACAAATTCAGCTACATCGCAATTTTCTTGTGTTAGATATTTTTTTCTTAATCTTTTAATAAAAATTGAAATTATATACTAATTAACGCGATTGATTTGTTTATCAATTGTGTGGTAACAAATTCATCTATTGCACAGGAAGAGAAGATTATGAACAATTAAAAAAAAAAACACACTTAGAGGATTTTTGGAGATAAACTGGATTTGACTTAATCAACATAACAATCTTGCAAGTGAGCTTCTACTCCATCAAAAAACTATAATCATCACAAACAAATACCAGATGATTTCTTGTTTATAATAATAAATTTAAAAAAAATTGGAAAACGAACGAAGAACTAACACATATATAGCATGTGTAAGAAAACATGACAAAACTTAATATACGTATCTTGGATGGGAGAAGGTCAAATTGTATATACCAGCACATAAACCTTAGAAATGTCAATGTCTTTCAAGGACATAAATTCCGAGAAATATGTTGTTCGAAGTGCTACACTCCTATTATTTGTTTTGCTTAATATGTTACAAATTTTATACTATTTGTTGAATATTTTACAAGTTTGGATTATGGATTGAAACCAATGAATATGGCATTGAAGAAGATGTGGTTGCCAGACTACCTTAGCCAAACCTGATACCCAAGTATGGCAATGTGGACCCCAATCTCCAACAAAAAAAAAAAGCACACAAACACTAAAACTCACAGCTTACCCATTAATTTAGTCTTCAAAAACCATGTCAATAACAAATTTACAAAAAATTAGCATAATCGACCACATAAAAGGACAAATTTTGACTGAACATATTTCTTACCGGAATTAAGCGGTTGCTCTTCAAAGTAATTGGTGTTCCTTTCAAAAAATCAAATGTGTAAAGATCATATTTCTTTTCCATATTGCTCCCTCTCTTACATCACGAAGTCGCTGAGAGGACACTGCTAGAAGAACCCTGGACAAAGTCAGCAAGAAGTTTTATTACTACTAGATCCGTGGAATCATACAACATAAGCACAAAGCCACAAATTATGGCAACTTCAAAAAAGACACTTGGTATTGGATGTCAAATAGATTATCAAACTAACATGCCAAATAATGTATCTCATGATCATTTTCATACTAAAGCATCTTGCCAACTAAAAAATTACACTTTCTTAGATCTCACCAAGCTCATCTTAAAGCACTATGAGCTCATCTAAAAATTACACTTTAAGCACTATGAGCTCATCTTAAATATTTTGCAATAACCTAAAAGCTTATACATAACCTGAATACTATCACCTCCCAAATCATTCGATCTCCGTGTTTGGTACGTGAATTACTTGAGAATACCAATAAGAGGCAAAAGGGGAGTTGAAAATCCAAATTTAATAAAAAAACAGATGCAGCTGTAGAGATAGTTGACATAATTAATTAGACTAAAGTTGAGTCCCCATTAAAGTTGGACATGAAGAGTTAGAGAATGGCAACAGTCGGCACTTAAAAATGGTTACAATTATTAAGTTGAATTATTACTTTTGCCCACATAAATTATCTAAAGTATAAGTTAAATAATTAAATAATTGTATTAAATTGTACAAGGGTAATTCGGACAATTCACATAAGAAACAATGTTATCCAGATATAGATATTTATACTAATTCTAAATTCTTAAACCGCAGTCCACTTCTTCACCAATTCTCTCAAGGCGTCGGGCGCCGCCGCCCACCGCCATTTCACAGCGCCGCGCCGCCACCGCCCTACCACTCAGCTCTAGTTCTTTTCACCTGTCTAGAAGCTCAAACACCAATTTAATTCGATTATTCGTCTTTGAGTTTATCAGTACCGTAAGCCCTTTAATCTTTATCGCATATTTCTACCGATATTTAGCTGTGATTTTTTCAGCTTTGTTGCATTGTATTTTTGCATCGTCTCTATAGGAAATCTTTTTTTTTTGAGTGATAAAGTTTACATCTTTGTTGGACTCTTTTGCTTTTGAAGGTGTGATTCTTACTTGCTACCTGTGATGCTGATGGTTGCGGTTTTCTTGTGCATTTTAATTACTTGAAATATACACTTTTGTTGCTTGACATATCGTGTTCCGGATGTGAGTATAAGCTGCTGTTTGCTTTGGGTGAATGAATTTGCCCTTGCTTAAGTTTGAATTTGAAACAAGCATAGAGTTTGAGACATTGTTGCTACTACTACAGCATCGAGCTTAAATTTGTTAACATGCTTGTGTGAATTACTGTGGTCCTGTGTTTTTGAGGTGTTTTTATGGTGTTTTCCTCATTAGTTATATCACGTTTTAGGTTGCGGAAACCTTAGAGATTAGAATGATATAGCATGACTATATTTTCTCAGGGTTTGTTTCAGAGATTAGAATGATATGGCATGACTATATTTTCTCAGGGATTGTTTCAGCTAATCACAGTTTTACACATTGTATAGGACATCTCGTCCTTCAGGATATTGGCATGATTTCTATTGGTTTGAAAGCATTGCCATCAAGAAAACATAAACCCCACAATTTCTCAGGACAAATTCATGGATGATGAAGGTAAATCTTCTTATAGTAAGGTTGGAAAAACTAAAAATTGGGTCGGAAGGGAGGTAAGAAGAATGTTGGATTTCATGGGGATGCTTCCACGCAAAATCAATCAGGTGGTGCACCAGGTGCGACTGGAAAAGCTTGGAAGTTTTCGAAGGACAGCTCAATGTCAGTATCGCAGGCATTGTTTGTCAGGTTTGTGTGTGTGTGTATGTGTCTTAGTGTGCATTTCTTGATTTGGGATGTTTTTCTGCATTTTGTTAATCATTGTATATGTGGCCCGTATAATTCACACGTCTTGGAAACTTTTTAATTGTAGAAACCAGGTTGATCTTGAGACAACTAAATACTTTTCGGAGATTGCTAATGTAATAGAAGGAACTGAGGTAGTCTTGGAGGAGCTATCTGTTTTATGTGGCAAAGCATTGGAAGAAGCCAGGGGGAAAGAAGTGGAACTCGCAACTGATTTTATTATTAGCCATATTATGCAAATGCTCCTTGAAGGCTGCTCGGCGGAGCACCTTTGTGCTTTTCTGAGGAATTGTGGAAAGAATTTTACACATATTGCGATGGATAGGTCGGGTTCTCATGTTGCTGAAACAGCTCTCAATTCTTTGGCCTTTCACCTTGCGAATGATGAGAATCATTCTCTCATTGAAGAAACATTGTCTACATTGTGCTGGGTATTTGCTAAGCTAACCTAATGTTATCTATATTACTCTTTTGGTAAATTTGATCAGAGGGTTGATAGAACGTGCTATTGTGGTCACAGTGCTTTTCGTTGGTTGAAATTCTATTGTAGTGAGGATTATGGAATACTTGTGTTAGCCGCTTAGAGTAATGACAACGCCCTGTTATTGTACTTTTTCTTGAGTTTATCAAATCAATTTCCCTATATTAGTATAAAACATAATGAATTGGACAAAAATGTAATTAATCCCACCACCGTTTTTATAAACTATTAAAACACTTATTTGGATTGACATGCTTTCTTTTATTTGTACGCACAACGAACATGCCTCATTTCCTAGTGTATTTTAATGCATGCGGATAGCATTCGCAACAGCTAATCGTTTCTCCACCGTCTCCTTTGCTTTCAGGCAGTCGTGGCCAATCCTGTTAATAACTGTTATGGATCTCATGTCGTGCGAAGACTTCTTTGTCTTTGTAAAGGAGTTCCAATCGACCCTTCAGAGTTTCATAATGTTAAGTATTCCACTTTGTGAGTTTCGTAGCGTTAAGTCTTCCACCGTGCTGGCTGGGCGAAGATGAAGAGAATTCAAAATCAGAAGACGAAGCCGACGACGACATTGAAGCCGTAGAGCCATCCTCTTCGTCGTTTGATTCAGAATCGGAGCCGGAGTAGGAGAGGAAATGGAAGAGGAAGGAGGTGAAGCCGAAGAAGTCGGAGTCGGACTCGGAATCAGAATCGGTCGCTGATACGGACGGCGACTCAGACTTGGAGGCAGACCCCGGCTCTGAGTCGGATATCGACAAGGAAAAGGACACTGCGCGGCAAGTTGCCCTGATCGTCGCCAGCAAGGGCAACAGGAAGCCTATGCGTGTAAAAGACCCACATGAGAAGTATGATTTTCCGCCGGACCCAGAAAACTGGAAGGAGGAGGATTTGATGGAGGTTTGGGCGGATGCTCCGCTTGGGTTGTCTAAACCGGGTTTTGACCCTTACTGCGTGGACAAGAAGGAGATGGAGTTTATCAGGGAGGAGTTGAAGGAAGGTCATCAGCCGCCGATTGCCCCATTTTACTTGCCGTTTGGGAGGTATTATCCGGTGGTTCCGTCTTGCTTTAGTGATATTTCGACTCCGAAACAGGTGATTGAGGAGCTGGATAGGATTGAGGCGTTCTTGAAATGGGTTAGCTACATTTTTGAAGATGACAGCTCGTAAGTAGTCTGTCTTTGATGTGGGATAGATTTTGAATTTTCTTTGTATGGGTTTTGAATGCTTAGTTTATTATATGCAAAATCTTGGTCGCTTTAGGTGAAAATTTCGATACCGGGTTTAAGGAGGAATTCCTTGTTTGTTTGAGGTGGATTTGCATTGTTTATCAGTAATCTTAATTATCAAGTTTGAGTTTGTATATGCCATATGTTTTTTTGATCATTACTATTTCTCATTCCATTTCTAATGCTTTTAAAGATGCTACCTTTCGTAAGTTTATGATTGACGATCTTCAGTTTATCTCGGTATGAAGGCACCGTTTGGGATGATGTGGCTCACGGAAAAGGCATCTTTGTTGGCACGAATGGGCTGGTTAGGCCAGTGTTGAAGTTTAAAGTTCTTGCCAAACATGCAGTTTGGCTCTTTCTTTGTTGCTTTGTAGAATGTTTTACATCCACTTGGGAATTAAAATCATAAACCCTTAAGGATTGATTGAGTTACTTCTTATTAGGTACGAAGGAGAATGGTTTCGAAACGACATGGAAGGTCATGGAGTTGTTGACGTGGATGTTCCACATATGGAACCTATTACAGGTTCCAAGTATGTTTCACTCCGTGTAAACTCTTAATAATAATCTATAGTTAACGAAAGCATGATTATACATTTTTTATCTAGATATTTGTTATGTTTGTTCCAGGTATGAAGCACAACTGCGAGCTGAAGGGCAAGTATTGTCAAGAGATTTTATGTCACCCGAAGATAAAAAATGGCTTGAGAAGTATATTGTACAGAGTTTGATTTTAGTTAATGGAAAAACTGAAACCCCCTTTTATGATACTAAAAAGTGGATCAAACTCTTCGGATCAGAGCCGTAAGTTTTACTTTAAGAAATCATTTGAAAATATACACATTTTACATTTAGTCCATAATCAGCCTGTGAAAAGTTTTTATAGTTTTGAGTAGTCTGTCTAGAAATGATTTTTCAATGGGAAATGGGTAGCATCTTTCTTGAAAAGAATATGTAATTTACTTAGTTGGCTTTATGGTACTTGTGTGCTAGGGAGAGGCCGATACAAATATGCTGGTCAATGGAAACATGGTAGATTTCATGGCTGTGGAGTATATGAAATTAATGAGCAAACAATATTTGTAAGAATCACTGTCCTTATTGCTTTTTCCCCACTTGCATTTATCTCCTTCATAGTGAAATTTAATTGAAAAACTTTAGGCTCGATTCCACCAAAAAAACCAAATTTGCGAGTAGCCATTAAAATGATAATAAACAGCTATTTGAGTGAAATATTTTTTCTGCATCTTCTCTTCTTTTACATTCTTTTTGTGTTTACATGAGTAGGGACGATTCTATTCTGGTCAATATCTGGACGAGGATATATATGGTTGTGATGCTGAAGTGTCAGCGGTAATCTAATATTTTTTTTTTCTCTCTCACAAATTTCTAGTTGCTTTGGTGAGGGCAACTTAAGAAAGATGTTACTTCAGATGCATGCAGGTATAGCAGAAGTTGCTGCTGCTAAGGCACGCATGTTCGTCAACAAGCCTGATGGAAGTAAGTTCACTAGTTCGCTTTTACCCTTTTACTAAATCATTTGAAGTAATCTTATAGATGTCCCTTTAAATGTAGAGGGTGTTTGCCTTAACTCAATCAAAAGATTTTATAAGCTATTGCATCTAATAACATATTTTAAATTGGAGATTATAAGATTGTATAAGCTCATATATCTTACTTTAGGAGCTTATAAGTTATGATCTGTTTGTTTTAATGCATGCAGTGGTGAGAGAATACCACGGTCCATATTCTGATCCTCAACATCCTTATGTACGAGGAAGATGATGTGTGGATGGCGCCAGGCTTCATCAATCAATTCAATGAAGTAAATTACATCTAAAAAATGAGGATTATTGCCTAGTCATAAATAATATCAAGAATGTTTAGAAAAGCTTTTCATTTTTCAGGTTCCAGATTATTGGAAAATGTACTTCCACGAGGTTGATCAAGAGAGGGAGATGTGGAACTCATTCTATAGAGCTCCTCCCAGACTTCCTATGCCTGCTGAACTCGAATATTGGTGGTGGGAAAAGGGTAGTGATCTGAGTTTAATGTTTTGCCTCCATTCTTTAGTATATTTGCCTGTATTAAGGTGTGATTATCTAGTTTATTTATTACATGACCATATTCTCATCTGCAATTTATAATACAATTGTGTGTGTGTGTGTGCGCGCGCGCTGTCTATTCAAGTGAGACTTCGCTGATAGTTTCGTTCTGTTCTTTTTATCAGATGAAAAACCAGAATTTGTGCTGATTAATAACAAGGATCCTGTGCCCGATCCTCAAAACCTGTCAAACCTTATATATGAAGATGATCCACTGATCCTACATACTCCAACAGGAAGAATAATAAACTATGTGGATGACGAAGAACATGGAATCCGATTATTTCGGCACCCACCTCCGAAGGAAGGGGAGGATCTTGATTTGGACAATGTTGAATTCCTACCTCTTGGATTTGATGAGTTCTACGGAACCAAAACCGAAATGGTTGATGAAGATGAAAGCTTGTGGATCACCCTTCTAAGAGGTTTTGTGATTGCGATCTCGCCAATCACCAACGGGCTAACAAAGTGGGCCAAGGACAAACAGAGGGAGTGATGCAAAGTTGGAGCAATTGCAAAGAGAACTTGAATTGATGGAAATCGAGTTGGACTTGAAACAAACTGCCGAGACAATGGCTAAGGATTTGAGAAGAATGGAAAAGGAGGAGGAAAGGAAAGCTGCACAAGGGATTGTGTACGACGAAGAAGAAGTTTCGATGCCTGTACCAGCAGCAGCGCCCGAACAGACGAAGCCCGAGCCAGTTAAGGAGTTGGAGAGAACTCCAGTTGCTGAAGAGAAAGTTGTAGAAGAACAGAAGAAACAGGAAGATGAAGACAAGGACAGAGATACAATTGTGTGTGTGTGTGCTGTGTATTGAAGTGGGACACATTCCAATTAGATAGGATTAACTGCCAAAAAAAACAAAGCCAAATTGATTGGCTATTCTTCCATTTCTGCAAAGTGCAAACTACAACAGATATCACTTGAAACTCAGCCAAATTCAAAAGAGATATCAAATCCATTCAGTTGTCAGAAAAAAAAAGAAAAAACAATCCTAGGATATCAATTCATGCAATTATCAACAAAAAAAATCAATTCCTTCAATTAATATTGTCAACGAGCTAATTTGTTGTTGCTTCGAGCTAGGAATATCCAGATACTTGTTCGTCCAAATTGCAACCTGCAAAATATTGAAAAATATATAAATTAGTATATCACTCGGCATTACAAATTCAATACAATCTACTACAGTACATAATTTCGGAAAAATTACATCTAACTACCCTACATTTAGGTCTAATTACAATATAGTCCATGATTGTTTAGAAATTATACTTTAATCCCTAACTTTTGTTAATATTTGTAATTAGGCCTAATTTTTGTAAACTTTTAGGGGTGATTTTGTATTTTTGGTCGTATATTAAATGTAACACTCATAAAAGCATCCTAAACATAAGAGTATTTTTTCAAACTTCGTTAATGGATTTCATGAAAACAAGAATATAAGGACTATATTATAATATTCTAAAAAATATGAACCGGGTTCTAATTAGAACTAAATTGAGGGGAGTTGGATACAATTTTCCAATAAATCTTAAATAAAAGGTCAGAATTTTCTATTAAACACATGCTAAATCCAAAATTACCAAACATGAACATGCACACCACACACTATTCACCTTCATGCAAACACACTAATTCTGGATTTAATCGAAAATTAACAAACATGCACGCCAAAAATCATTTACCTTCATCTTCATGCAGCTCGGAAAGTGAAGTCCAAAGTGATGGGTTGATTTGCCGCCTTAGTGCCATAGATCCTCACAATCTGACCGGCTTTTGGTTTTTTCTTCTCGCACACCTTCTTCCACCCTACGGTATTGAGGACTAAACCGATGTCCCACAATTTAAAAGCCAATCGAATCCCATCAATATTTTTGACCCCCACTTCAATTGGCTTGCCGTCCTCGTGAAGATCATTGTCTTCCTTCTTGCTCAAGAACCCCTTAAGTAATCTAGTATCCTTAAGCAACAGTCTAAACTTGGCCCCCGTAGTTTTGACATCTGCTTCGCTCAGAACCCCTTTGTAAATTAGGGTTCCGTCAGGAACTACGTCACTCGAAACCTCAACATTTCTGTGTGGCCGTTTCATGCCGTCGGCCATCAGCTTGTCCCCTCCATCGTCGGCAGCCGACGAACCATGCTCCATTGTCTTTTTCCCTTTCCGAGCCCTTTCTTCATCCCTATTGTAATAATCCGCGGTAGACTCTGATTCTGGATCAAGAACATCAATGCTCGTAGTCGCTCCATGATCAGCCCGCCCCCCTTTACCCTTCATCTTCTCAGTGTGAATCTCTCTTTTACGCTTATTACGAATAGCCCCAGTTTTACCTTTCATCTCCCCCAACTCGTCGGAGATTTTCTTGACGGCGTTCTCCACGCGACCCAACACAACTGAATCCGCCTCCACCTTCTCCGATATCTTCTTCATGTCTTCTTTCACTTCCTTCAACATTTCCTTCAACGTCTCCTCGTAATCATTCTCTTTCGCCATTTTCTGATCTCTCTCAGAGTATCGCTTTTTCTTCTCTCTCTCTCTTCGATTGTTATCAGATTTTGTGTGTGAGTGTTTTCTCTGATCTGTGTGAAGAGTGAAGGCTGATCACGACTATATTTGAATTTTAGTTTGTTATATCTCTCCCTCTCAAACTTCTCTCAACCGAATTTTTAATTCTCTCTCCTCTCAACAAGTGCGAGTGGTAACCGCTTATCAAGCGCGTGTCTTGAGTGACACTTCTAGTAAAATTGTTAAATAAGTGTCTCTTCTTATACTTGGATTGGGAATACTTATCTATCGTAAATCCAATGGAAATATATGTATTTATTTGGATAGTAATAGTTTGATTTAATTTCGAGCCGGCTTGTATTATTGGTTGAATTTGGTGGAATTCGTTGGAGCTAGGTCTAATAAATCTTTTACACTTTTCACTTTTAAATCTTATGGTGTAATGTCCTTTATTCGTTAGATGATGGACATAAATTTTATCGTAAATTTCTAATCTTTTCTAGAGTGATTTAGATTGAGGCATTGGGTGCACAGGGGATGATGTCTTTTGTTTTTAGGGTTTTAGAGTTTAGGGTTGTGGGGTCTAAAATAAAAAGGTTAATGTTCACTCATTTTTTTTTAAAATATATATAATAATAAATTATATTTATATTACTTACAAATTACATTCTTAAATTATACAATCATATCTTAATAAATTAACATGATAAATAATGTTACAAGAAAAATTAT
>JBBMKE010000008.1:5294580-5308502 GCA_037834125.1 Lippia alba
GTCCTCATACGGCGTCAATATCATTGATCGACAGGTTCCGCCAAAGTTGCAGAGTTCGTTCCTAAGGTGGAAAGAGGAAAAGTTCCGTAAACCGGCCTCTACTCCTACACCAACAAATCCGGATCGTCCATCACCGCCCGCGACTCGGAGTTTCTCAGCCGTTCGATTCCCCGCTCTAATCAGTAAGAACAATAGCAATAAAAGCTTGAGACTGAGATACACGAGACAAGCACACCACGTGGAGCATGTCTCCAAGTTAAGCTTAAGAAATCATCTTCCAAAAAAGATTGTTGAAACAGAGCAAGCTTTGGAGCATTTCAGTGTATTATCATGGCACACTCCATTACAGACGTAATCGGTAGTTTATTATTTTTACCGCACCAATTTTTGTAGTTTCTTCGGCTGAATACTGTTGTCTGAACCTTGTATTCCGATGTGGGACAAATTCTTTTGCTAATGAGCCGTAGGTTGGCCTGTACACATGACATTCATGTGAGCAACGAGGTCTAATGCATTGCACAATTATTTTATTACATCAATTCTTATTTTGTTTATTTATTCATTTATTAGTCCATAGTTATGTTGAAAAAAGGAGGAGTGAATTGATCACTATACTAGAGTTGTTTGAATTCTGCTTCCACGCATAAACTTGCAAACCCATGCATTGCTCCTAACGTATGTCTCAACTACACCATAAATGTTACCTATAATTAGAACTTGTCCAAGATATTAAGAAATAATGTTACTTTTAAGGTTACGAATTCGAGTTTAGGTGAAAAAGTTCGAGTTCATTAGTGGGACAAACCGATCTTTAGCTTTTAAGATTATGAATTCGAGTTCATGTGAAGAAATTATTAGTACCTAAAGCGAAGAAGTTATTAGTACTTAAAACGCAAGAAAAGTTGGAGCCTAATGCTTGACAAGTTTGAAGAAAAACTAACATATATTTGTGAAATTTCAACTTTCATTGGCAATTCATCTTCGAAGTGACCCTTTCGAAGAAAATAACGTACATAATTGATTGTCAATTTCGAAAAGCATGTTTTTCTTGTACCTAATAATGATAAGGAAATAATACTGCAATTAGATGTAACATACCAAACTGTGGTTGCCGTTCTAATTTGTCACACTCTTCCCAATTTATTCTATATTCCAATAATACCTAATTGTTTTTCCTAACCCTAGCGATATTTTTGTTATTGTTGAAAATATATCTTTCAATTAAAGTAACAATGTGATATAAGTAAAGGTGTACAACTCGCACTCGCTTATAACATTCAATTTCATATGTAGGGTACTAATTAATCAAAGAATGATTAAAGTACTTAAATATAGAGTTACAAACTTAAAACACTTTTGGTAGCTGCGAAACTTTACCCGAATCGGATTAAAATCAACTTGAAAAAAACAATCTTCAATTTAAAGGAGTCGAATCCTATTATTAGGATTCGTTTTTATTTTACTAGATGTAGTGCTATTATAATACCTCACGAAATTGCGGTTCGGATTGCATTAATATTTTTTATTGTTCTTGTTGTTTTGCAATAATATTCCTCTCTGAAGGCTTTGGCGTTACCAAAAAAAAAAAAATAGTAATATCATACCTGAGTTACATTTTAAAAATAATAATCAATCAAATAATAAATTTATAACGCAATAATTTGTTTCTATAACTAAATCACACATAAAACATATTATTTACTAATTATTGTGAGATGCAAAGCCTAAAAATAGTTTAAAAAGTGTTTATTTTATTGAGATACAATTATGGATGGATGTATTTATGTATGTTTCAATATCTAATACAAATTATTTTTCATGCTAAAATCCAAATATAATTTTAATTTCATTATATCTAAAGCTTTCCTAAATGGGGCCCACAATCTCCATAACCAATCAAACCCACATCCCATATTTCGCAATCCTGTATAAATTCCCATCTCCTTCATTCTTCCTTCAGATTTTCTCAGCAAAAGCTCTTAGCTTTCACCATTAGCTTTCTCAGCTCTTAACTTACTCTGACCTTCCGGTTATGTCCGCTGACGGCCACCGGCAAACTAAGAGCCACCACTCCGCCGCCGCTCTCGGCTTTCCGAGCCTCCGCTTCTTCCGTTACCGCCGCCTCAGGTAGCCAGTAACAGGCGTCTATTTCACATATACATATAGAAAGGAAATACTATTTTTATATATATAGATACAGTTGTTTGTGTATATATCTGTCAAAATGCCGTCGCCGAAGAATCACCGGAGAGGAGGAGGTTATGAGAAGAACAGGAAGGGGAGGTTGTCGGAGAAGTCGTCGTCATTTCACGGAAGAGGCGACGGAGCGGCGGAGGAGATGCTGCCGCGGCCGAGGACGGTGCCGGATTTGCTCTCCGGGATGAGATCCGGCGGAAGCTCGGCGGAGGATGTGGTGGCGCTCGGCGTTGATCGGCCGAAGCTGACGAAGCTGCTGCTGCACGTGACGATACAGAGGAGTCTCGGCGCCGTGAGAGTGATGATGCCGCCGGAGTCGACGGTGGAGGATCTAATCGCGGCGGCGCTCCGCCAGTACACCAAGGAGGCGCGGCTCTCCGTTCTGCCGTCCACCGACGCCTCCGATTTCGACCTCCATTACTCGCAATTCACCTTAGAAAGTAAGCATCCAATCACTTTCCTTCGGATTTCCGGTTTTTTCAATCATTTCAATTTAATTTCCTCCGGATAAACCAAAATTTCATTGAACAAATCATTTAAAACACATCAGATTTGAATAATTGGATGCAGTATTTTAGGGGAAAATCAACCAATAGAAAAAACTAAAATCATTGTATTTTGTCAACGCTGAAAAGGTTTGGATAGGAAGGAGAAGTTGATGGCGTTGGGGTCACGAAACTTCTTCATGTGCCCGAAGAAGCCAGCGGCGGAAAGCGGCGGCGCGTTCACGGCAACCGCATCAACACCAAGATGCGCCAAGGAAGCTGATAACGCTTCCAAGAAGAGTTTACCATGGCTCAAATTCATGGATTTTATGCTATAAATTATCCTCAAGATTGTAATATTTAGCACTTTGGCACCTATATCCTATAATATTCGATTTTTTTTTTGAGAATATAATATTCGAGAAATTAAGTGTGTGAATAAGGGAAAATTCTCGAGAAAAGTAACGAAATATTCAGGATGTGTTTGGTTACTTTTAAATTCGGAATATTCACGTGATTGGCAATCAGGATGACTTTTAATATCCCATAAAGTATTCCATGGAAATGGAAATCCATGCTCATCCATTATTGATTTTGTCTATATTTACATTTACATAAATTCGATAGGTATGCTCCATATGTTTCAATGATTGTATTACAAGAATAGAAATAACGTGTATCCATAATCTTAATTATAGTAACATAGTATAATTGTTGCAAAATTGATAAGTACAAGAAAAGGTTATACAATAAAAGGTCAATTTATACAAAGGTCAATTGATTTACATATAGAACTTCTATCATGTTTAAATTCTAAAAAAAATCCAATAAAATAAAAAAATTTACATACATCTAACATCAAATTGTGTATTGACAACACTATTTTCAGTAGCACTAACAACCGGATGCTTTTACTGCAGACTTTAAGTGGCTTAGGTTTTTTTTTTTTTTGGAACATCACAAAGTATATGTGTATTAGTATAACGGGATCTAGTTTTGATAACATCGTGCAGATTAAAGTAACTTATTTTCGTATATTTTATTTAAAAGAAAAAAATACATCACACTATACTTTCTTGAATAATAGATTTAAATATACACAGATTCTCCTAAAGTAGTTAATTGTAAAATACAGGAGCATAGTATATACTCCATTGAAGTGGCACTGGGAGAGTTGAGAATGGGTTGAATACTTGAATTACAGAGTATGACCTTTGGGGATGATGGAAGTTTAGCATAAGTTTAAGCAAATAAAAAGAAATGTGTGGTGACACGATGCTAAGAAAGTGAAAGAATGGTTTGTTTTTGTCCCCATGTTTTGTGCATGTCAAAGAATTGTGTCCACTAGTTACGCTTTCGTATTATTGAGGCAATAAATGTGAACATTTGTCCACGTTTCTATAGTCTCAAAGTTGTGCAAGAAATGTTTTTCCGCCCAACTTATCCCTTCATTTTTCTAATAATCTTCTCTTATATTAATTATTATTATCTTGTATGGATTCTATCTGGACTACGACAACATTTTGACTTAATCTTGAGTTATTAAATATCGTAAAATTCATTATTCGCCGTGATATGAAAACAAATTTTATTCTACTCGTCTGATTTCTATAAATTTTATGCTCTCAACCAGGGGCGGAGCTAATATAGGACAAGCCCCCCCACCCTATAAATTAAAAAATAAAAAATAAAATTATATACTCACCCCCCCCCCCTCCCAGCCCCTCTAATCCCCTAGAATTGATATTAGAATATATATAATAAATCTAATAGTCATTGTATATAATAAATGTTATATATTTTATATATTATATTAGCTATAAATTAAGTTTGACTCGAATACAAAAATAATTAAAAGTGTGCAATTTCTGTTGTGATGCACGGATCACTTCAAGAAAGAATTAATATAATGTGTTTTATGCAAAGAAAAATTAGTGTGGTGTATTTTATCGTATAAATAATGTATCATATAATGCTAAAGAGACAAAGATATCACATGATGTGTTCTTATAAAAATTTAATTTTGTTCAAATAATAGAACAAAAATTTCTAATGTCCAACACATATTAAACTATTGTGAGTTTGAATTTTAATTTCAAATATAAAATACTTAATAATTTTTGTTATTCAAGTATTTATACTTAACTTATAATACTTATAATTTATCGAATGGATTAATTACTATAAGCAACAGTGACAGTGGATATTTTAATTCCGAAAAGATTATATTTTTTTTATAAAGGGCAATATTTTATACGTGAAGACTTTAGTTTGCGAAAAAATTGCAGGAACAAATTGAAAGGATAACAAATCGTCTAAAATAGTTATGATTTATGAGTTCTAGCATCTCATAAAAATTATAAAAACATCTTCTGTAATATGAATTTTTTAATTAATTTTAAATTATTATTATTATTTTAATATATTGAGGTCCAAATTTTTAAGCCCGGCTATTAAAAATTTTTAGATCCGCCCCTGCTCTCAACCATTTCAAGCACATTATTTATCAGATATGAAAATGTTGAGCTAAATCAAGTACAATATTCATAAGATACGAAAAACATTACATCCTCTTTCATTTCCGATAAAAAAAAGAAAAAGATATGCCCTTTTTATTGCACATAATACACTTGATTCATCGAATTAGTTTCAAATAAATGGACACATTTTCAAATAAATAAAGAAACATTTAAAAAAAAAAAGAGAGCACGAAAGAGGCCCATAAATTCTGGGCAATTACGCCCACTATTAGCCCATTTGAACTAAACCCGTTTTAGGGACCTAAACTTACTGAGAGCCCAGGCCTTTCAATTAAACACTTGGGCCCACTAACAGAATATTAAATTGGTTGCTGTTTGGACTTTGGTTATAATAAGATTAATAAAAATAAAAAATAACTCATTACACAATTAGATCACAAAATTCTCAATTCTTTCTCCAGGTCTTCGGAACGTCCTAAATCTCTCTGCGATCGTTCAAGCAGCCGGGGAGCTTCATCGCCGCCGTGATCCGCTGCCACCACTGTATGCTAAATTTCTCTTTCTGAGATAGTATTCTAACTTGTTAGGATAGATATTCGATTAATTTTTATATTCGTCTGTGGCATTGATTCAGTTTATTGAGCTCAATTGGGAAGCGAGGTTTTGTTTCGTCAAACCCAATTTGTGGTTTTTTTTTTTTTTGCAATTTCATTAACTTTACTGCTCCGCTTTTAATTATTTGTTTTCGGAAAATGGTTATAGAAATATTTTCAAGTTTAGCTTGATTGTTGAAATGTAAATTCACACACGAGTAAAATTGTTGAATTGAATGGGTTGGTGCAGGGTCATTTCCTAGGGTTTGGATTGTCTTATATTAGTACAAATTAGTGAGAATGTTCAACGCATAACCCAGCTGAGATAAACGTGACTATGAACTTTTTCATATATGATCAGCTCTGAGTATTAAATAGTGCCTCTTGTAGTATTTCAGATCTTGAGTTATGCTTGGGGAGTGTGTTATTTGATGCTGATCACTGACCAACATGTGAACTGGCACACTAATTTCAACTATTTCTATTAATTTGTGTCCTTTCTTTCTGTGTGATAAGTTTCAACTTCTCATTGATAATTGATATATGCTATTTGTTTTTTCAGAAGATTTGAAGAAAAAGTTATAAGTTTCTAATATTTGAATTGGAGGGATGGTGCTAGTACTAGCATTGGGTGATTTACACATACCTCACAGGGCTCCAGATCTGCCTGCTAAATTCAAGTCTATGCTTGTTCCAGGAAAGATCCAGCATATCATTTGCACGGGAAACATATGTATCAAAGTAAGTGTATTTAGCTTCTTATGAAAATTGCTGATAATTTCCATCCATGTAACTTTGATTGATATTCATTTGCTTCTTGTACTTTATTTTAGTTCCTTGCACAATTGGCAAACAATTATTTGGGTTTGATGGTATATTGTAGCTTAATGCTATTATCCTAAGATGTTATGGAGTATTTTGGGACATGAAAAGTATTTAGCTTGATGTTGTTGGATCTTTGTAAGGGAGGTATTAAATTTCGTACTGAGCACGAAGGAAGGAAAAAGCACAGGAAACAGACTTCATAGATCAAGAGAACAACTTGTAACAGTTCGGTATTTTGGTTGAAACTTGTATAAGGTTGAAAAATTAGGATTATCAACCGAAAACTACGAAATGTGGATGCATTACTCGTTTGGAACTTCGAGAATACTTTCCAACTCAAACAGTAATGAGAAGTAATTTGTGCCTCCATTTATACAACACGAGTATTTTTTTGGAATGACGGAGTAGTAAATTGGACTGGTATCATCGTTTGGGAACTGGGTTTGTTTTCTGTGAGTAGAAAGTATTAAAGATTAATGACATGCATTTGATGCTCTTAGTTGAACTTAAAGAAATGTCTCAAATAAGGAAGTTCCTATTATGTAGAAGAGGATTTCATGCTTAATAAATTGATGTTTTCAGTATCCAATTAGATAATTTTAAGCTAGATAGAAAGTAGATAAGGTTAATCTTGCCTCTTAGAAGAGGATTTCATGCTTTATATAGCAGTTCCTGCTTCGGTAGTTGGATATGTTCAACAGAGAACAAGTTGTATACAAAGTGAAATTTGAGTTAGATACAAATCCTTCCAACTTTCTGATATATTCACCCACCCGCAAAGTGACCATTGCATTTATGTCTACATGTTGTCTAACTATATTTCCAGGAGGTTCACGACTACCTGAAAACTGTTTGCCCGGATTTGCACATAACTCGAGGCGAATATGATGAGGAACCTCGTTATCCAGAGACTAAAACATTAACAATCGGCCAGTTTAAGCTCGGTGTATGCCATGGTCATCAGGTGTGATTGATTCGCTTCCTTTCTTGCCAAAAAAAACTGAACTACAGTGGCAAATTGTAATTCTCGTAATCTCATTCTCTTGCTTATAATCTTTCGTGAAGGTTATTCCATGGGGAGACCTCGATTCACTGGCAATGCTCCAGAGACAGCTGGATGTCGACATCCTCGTGACAGGCCACACACACCAGTTCACAGCCTACAAACACGAGGCGGGTGTTGTTATAAATCCCGGTTCTGCCACTGGTGCCTTCAGCAGCATCACCTACGATGTCAACCCTAGCTTTGTTCTCATGGACATTGATGGCCTACGAGTCGTGGTCTATGTCTATGAACTCATCGATGGGGAAGTTAAGGTTGATAAAATTGATTTCAAAAAAACGACGACATCAACCAACTGATGGAGGCTGAAGATGTGCAAATTGATCTCTTTGCTTGAACTTGAATCTGCATGTTTTATTAACCTGATCTTCTTCTTCTTGTTTCTTAACTGCTGTAATTTGTTTATGCCTATCCGGATTTTGGACAGAGTTTGGTGTTTGCAGGTTTGGCTAGTGTGGGAAAACAATCTTATTCCTCATTTTCTGCATGACATGTTATAATCTCAAAACATATTTTATTAGAATTTGAAATGAAATACCATAGTTGATCATGGTCGTAGTTAGATAAAATTAGAAGCCGGACAAAAGTCAAAATCTTGATTTCTTTAAATTTCGCATTCAGCATAGATTAGTGTAACTATTTATTTTTATTTTTTCAAGTATAATACAAAATTTAAACCCACATAGCAACATAAATTTGGGTAATTTTAGTTTGAGTCTGATTCGACCAAATTGAGCGAGGCGAGTGTGTTACTTATTGTGTGGTTGGTAAAAATTGAGGAAGAGAGACAAATCAAATAAAAATTATAATATACTTACTTTTTTATTTGGTCGATCAAATCGGGTTTGAGCTAGAATTTTTTCATAAAATCCTCAAAATTCTAAAATATAGATTTGATCTAGAATTTTTCCATAAAATCCTCAAAATTCTAAAATATACTTTTTTTTTCAGACTTCAAGTAGTATTGAAGGCTCAACAGTCAACATGATAATGCCAGGCCCAAACTAGAGGTTCATAGTTCACGGATTAAAAAAAAAAAAAGGAAGAAAAAAGAAAAGGCGAAAAAGGAATAAAATAATAGTATAAACCCTAATTGTCCGTCAGCCTCCTGTTATAAAAACCCTTCTTAAACCCTCTTTGGCTCTACGCCACTTTCAAAACTCTGAAATTCTTTCTCTCCCTCTCACTCGCTATCGTGAAATTTAGCTGAAAGAAATGGAGTTTTGGGGTACGTTTTGCTTCCTGTTATTACTTTTAAATGTTTGATGTTCCTTCTTCTGTGGTTTTATTTTCAATTTTCATGAATTAGTTTTTGTTTGAATTTTCTGCTATGAGGTTACCTGCTTCGATTGTTTGATGGAGTTTCTTCGTTAGCTCGATTTAGTTTCGATGTTAGCTAAGGTGTCTGCCAATTTTCTGAAATATGAACATCTTGTACTGCCTTGTGAGGATTATCTGGTTTGAAATAGTTTGATTATGTTATAGCTGCCTAAATATTGATGTTGTTCCCTTTCAATCCTAGAATGCTTAATTTGCTGTGAAATTTCCCTATTTACTCCTCTGTGTGTGTTTGTGTCTTTCCTCTCTTTTTACTTGTTTATATGCTCCCAATCTGACTGTAAAACTGTTGGTCAGGCGTCGAAGTCAAAGCTGGAGAACCACTGAGGGTTCAACCTGAGTTTGGAAAACTGATCCATATCTCACAGGTTAGAATTGTTTCTTCAAACTTAACTAAGCTTTGATTGATTTTTATCTGTTACTTGCGTGGTGGTTAATGTTACTTTGATTTGGCTTTCTTGTTTAAAGGCTGCACTTGGTGAGGTCAAGGATGTGAAAGGAGCCAAGTATGTCCCCCTTCGTCTGAAAGTTGATTCGAAGAACTTCATCATTGGATCTCTTTCTGCCGAAGACCGAACTCAATTGATGTTCGATTTGGTATTTGAGAAGGAGTTTGAACTTTCACATGATTGGAAAAATGGGAGTATCTACTTCATGGGTTATGTTGCTGATGATCCAGTTTCTGGTATATATTCTTTGCTTTTGTTCCATGTGATTCGAAGTTTGTTTTTTGTCTCCCATGTAAGTGGAAAATTGTGTTATATTAATGGGTTATGTTGCTGATGATCCAGTTTCTGGTATATATTCTTTGCTTTTGTTCCATGTGATTCGAAGTTTATTTTTTGTCTCCAGTGTAAGTGGAAAATTTTGTTATATTAATGGTTGGTTATAATTGTCTGTTTTTTAGATGCTGAAGAATTTTCTGATGAGTTTGATGATGAATCTGAAGATGAACCTATGGAGATTCAAGAAAATGGTACAACTACCCTCATTCTCTTGCATTAATACCTGAAAAGCATCTGACATGTTTAATCATCTATCTTCGTATCGCATTAATACCTGAAAAGCATCCAGACATGTTTACTCATCTATCTTTGTAAAATTTCATAGGTAAAATTAAGCCCAATTCCGGGGATGTGAAAGCTGCTAAAAACATTCTCGCTGCTGCTATGGCTGCATCCAAGAAAGAAGAGCAACCCGACTCTGATGAAGATGATGATGACGACGACGACGAGGATGACTCTGGCTCTGATGATGAACTGCCATCGGGTGGATTAGGCGAGGACTCTGATGATGTGTGTTTTTGTTCCCTTGACGGGTTTTCTTTATTTCACCAATTGAACATTGCTCAGTTCTGTTAATCTCTATCCTCTAAACTTAATAAATTTGGTGTTCTTCAGGATTCTGACGAAGATGATGATGAAGAGGGATCTTCCAGCGAGGAAGAGGATTTGCCTAAGGTATATTTTTCAGTTTATGTATATTAGCACTCCATTTTCTGCACATAATCAAGTATCATGGGCCGTTTGTTGATTTTAATTTACTCTGCAGAACTCCAAGAAAAGACCAGCTGAATCTCCAAAGAAAACCCCCGTTCCTTCCAAGAAAGCTAAATCAGCTACTCCCGACAAGTCAGGTATCGATTTTATTCCTTTTCCTCCACACGAATGCATTCATAATTTGATACTTTATGTTCTTCGCTTATTACATGATACTATAATATATTAATTAAGGTAAATAATTGTTGTAGGCAACAAGAAGGGAGGTCAGAATGGGAAAACTCCAGCCAGCAACACCCCTAAATCGGCTACTTGCAAAAGTTGTAGCAAGTATGTTACTTAAACTGAAGCTTCGTAACCGATTTTGGCAAATTAATTTTTAGTAAATCTTATTAAAATGCATGAATTTTCTCAGGACCTTCAATTCTGATAAAGCTCTGGAGTCCCACAGTAAGGCTAAACATGGAGGCAAGTGAAGTCGCATTTCTGGATTAGGCGGGTGTTGACGCACAGTTTTGATCGATTTTGTTGTGCGAAGGAAAATATATAGAAGAACCTATGATTTTGTTTTATGTTTTGAGTTTGGATGGTAGATTTGTGGAAGGAATCAAGAATTCAAAAACTGATTATGTTTTGTAAAATCCTCCATTATCTCGATTCTTTTTTGCTAGTATATGCTCGCATTCAGAGATAAATTTATACGAGTCTTTGCATAATCTTTTTTCTTTTTGAGATAGATTCTGTCGTATTTGGTATTAATGAAGAATGCAAATAAGAAACCATAGGTGGTGTTAATTACTAACGTACCAAAAATAACATACGACGACTGTTAAAGACAAGCATTAGAAGTTATAGTTTCTTACCATCTTGTGATTATCTCCAACTCTAGTTCTTGAAGTTTAGTAGAATTCGATCTGCTTTTATAGCTAAGGACCTAAGGTTCCAACTCTTTCTGTAATAATTTTTGATTTGACAATCTTGAACTCTATCTACTATAAAGTTGTCAAATTTCTCGCGAGGCAGCTCTACCGAGCTCAATTTCTACCACCCCCATTGTTCCTCGGGTTGAGAGAGATGGATCACTCTCAATCCAATCCCGTACGTTTTAATTTTGGCTGAAACGACTTATAATAGAATACGTCTTCTTTATGTCTTTATCTTGACAAAATAGTGGAATAATTATTCCAATGCCAAAAATATATTCAGTAGCTTTTCGATGGCCTGATTTTATTGTCGGAGTTAATAGTCTTTTTTAAACTAATTACTAGTCAGAAATACCTTTTAATGACAAAACTCAAACCATCAGTGCTTTTTAGTTTATTTTTTAGTAGAAATTTCGATTTGAAGGGGGTAAAGTGCAATTACTCGTTCCAAAGCAACACCCATGAAATAGAACAGAAAGAAAAGGGGCCAAACTGCAAAAAAGTGCAGTTACAAATATAATATTAAATCCATTCACAAAACCAAGATAAACGCATATATATATATATATGCGGTCGAAAATTCTCCTGGACAAATATGTGGATACTCTCATTAGGAAGCTTACAAAACTTTTGAAAGACAAGCATATCTGAGCTCTGATCAATCCATTAATGGCTGCCGTCCCTCTCCGCTGCTCGTTGCCGCTGCAGCAGAAGCTCTACCTGGGTTCGCAGCACCACCTCAAAGTCTCCGACGCCATTTGTTGCTGTTCTTCTACAGCTTCAAGTACTCCACAAAGCATCAGTAAAAGTGGAAGCACAGAGTCGAAACAGCATCCCATCGTCGTCGATGGTGATCCCCCGACTTTCGTCTCCGCCCCGGGTCGCCGGATTGTCGCTGGTATGGGTGTTGTGTTGCTCAACTGTTGGTTTTGCTGGTTGATGCATTTTGACGAGCAGTTTGTGTGCGTGAGTTAGGGAGAGCTATTGTTTGCGTGCTTGTTTGTGTTTAGTAAAGTATTGTTGTGGGTTTCATGATTAAGAATTGGTGAAGTAGCTTATCCGTAAAATGGCTGTGCTCAACTTGGTGTTTTTATGGGAATCACTAATGGGGGTGGGGGTGAGGGTGAAAATCAACCTGTTTTATGGGTGATTTTGTGAAATTCAGGAATATTTAGGGGTTTTATTGGTTTGATAAAGGTACAATGTTTTGGTACTTCAAGAGGACACTAGTTTGCTTGTTATCTTCTATGTAACTGCAGATTCTAAATGCCTGATGAGCAGGCAAATGTGGAATGCTAATGTTTTTGTACACCCCATGAATGTCTGAGAACAAATTTTCTTGGTGATCTAAATCTTTTTCTTGTAGAGCTACATTGTGTATGTTGTGCTACTTATTGTTTTGTGATGATTATTAGTTGGAGATTTGCATGGAGATCTTGATAAAGCTAGACGCGCTCTTCAGATAGCTGGTGTCCTGAGTTCTGATGACCAAGATTTATGGATTGGTGGAAAGACGGTATGCGATTCTTTTACTGCTGTGAAAAGCTTAGAGAATTCATTTTTGGAGGAGATACAAATTTCTAACTTTAATTATATTTGCTGTACTCGTAAATCATGAATCAAGCTTATCGTGGAACTCTATATTCTGAACAGGTATTAGTGCAGCTTGGAGATATACTCGATAGGGGTGAAGATGAAATTGCTATTTTATCTTTGTTGAAATCATTAGATATCCAAGCGAAAGCTGATGGGGGAGCAGTTTTCCAGGTCTGTGTTATATATTTTCTTTTTGTAATGGGATATTAGTCATAATATAATAGCTGGAAATAAATTGGAAATTCTGAGAATAAATCAAGAATTACCTATCCCTATCGTATTTGTAGGTTAACGGAAATCATGAAACCATGAATGTGGAAGGGGACTTCAGATATGTTGACACAGGGGCATTTGATGAGTGTGCTTACTTCTTGGAACACTTGGAAACCTGCGATTACAATTGGGAAGAAGCATTCATTCGTTGGCTTAGGCTGTCGGAAAGATGGAAAGAAGACCGTAAGATGGCTCGATTTAATTGGAATCTCTGGGATTTGGCGAAGGTATGTTGTGAATTTAAGTTATTTATTGCAGATGCTGAATCTACTAACAAGGACTGGTGATTTCATTTCATCATGTGATTTCTTCTTTTACGAAAATGAGTGTTTTCTAACCTTAATGCCTTTTTTAATTTTCCGTTCTCCTGATAAATGCTTTTCTTTTCTTAAGTAATGAAATAGCCGTTATTAAAGATATTTTCGTAGTTCCTTACTGATTCATTCATTCGAATATTAGGACAGAGACAAAGAGGAGTCATTGCAAGATCAGTTCTCCTAAGACCAGGGGGTCCGTTGGCATCGGAACTCGGACGCCATGCAGTTGTTCTCAAAGTTAATGACTGGGTATTTTGCCATGGTGGACTTCTTCCTCATCATGGTAATTATCATATAATTTAATCTCTGATTCATATTTCTTTTTGTAAAAATA
>JBBMKE010000008.1:5346837-5367231 GCA_037834125.1 Lippia alba
TGTGTATAATCTTATAGATGAGTTTGAAATAGAGCTCACAGCAAACCAGCAAGAATAGCTCCAGGATCTGATGTTGCGGAAGGTGCAGACATTGGTTGAGCTTGAGGCGGCATTGGCATTGGTGCAGGTGGTCGGGAAGGAGCGGGTATGCTTACTAAATGTTCCTTAAGGAACTCCTTCAATCTGTTAATGGCCATCAAAAGCACAAACATCATTTATACACTCAAGTGCACAATCAGATGCAATTAACATCTCTGTTGTATTTGCCTTTACTTCTTTAAAATTATTATAATTATCAGTTTTACTAGTACAGGTAAGTATACATACTCAAATGTCAGAGCAGGATCTCCTGATGCGATGGTCATCCTCAACTGTGTTCTATCGGCAGGATCTGTTTCTATTCTTAGCTGAAGAAAACCAAACAGAACCAATTAATGATGGAAGGCATTATGCAGCACCAAATCACTAGAACAAATTGATTTTCATACTAATCCAGCTGCAAATCGACTATAGCTTTTACATTCATCAGCTTTAGAACAGAAACCTTCTATCAAATCCACTAGCTTGCCATTTATACTGATCCATCTAAATTCCAACCAAATAGATATATTATACCTAAAGCCATATTGGGTCGTAAAAGCAGCATCATTATTTCACAAAAAAGCTATTATCAGGCAGCTCACTCATAATTATTAGCTAGAAGTATAGGCATTTGAAGACCATACCAAGCATAGCATGGCTCTCGTACTCTCGGAGTAGAAAGTAGTGCTTGCAACCAAATTATTCGTATTGGGATCCTGCACAGAAATTTGAAGAAAATACAAAATAGTCGATCCATCACGAAGAGGCAATAATTGATATCATTTTGGAAGTTGTTAGGATTAAGCAGTACTTACAAGCCCAGGACAAACCATTATGCCCAAACTGTTAAATAAGTTCGCCATTTCAGCAAGTGGCATTGGCCGTACACCTCTAACCTGGTAAGTGGATGGAAAATCGTGTCAGATATTTATTCGAGAGGAGTGAAAGGTTAAAGCAATTCTAAACATTAGTTGTATTTACCACTTCTTGCAGCTTCAATGGAGGTCCAGAGAGTGATCTCCATTGTGGAAAAAACTCTTCAGCAGAAACTGAAATTGGCTGGAGGAATTTGTTCAAAACAGCAGGAAGGTGAAGTTTTACACTAACCTGCTCATGCAATATAAGTCAGTTTTACAGATAAAAACCAACCCACCCACCCATCCTCTCTCCGCCCTCAATTTTTATCCTTGAATAGAGTTCTAGCTCTTGACTAGTACCATATTGGTTCCAAACTTGTACGAGAAGTCCAGCACAGCTAAATCTCTGCTTGGTTGCATGTTGATTACTTCAAGCGGACATTGAACCTAAGAAGCAAATGTAGTTTTCCCCCCTCAAATTGTAATTCTAATAATAAGAAATAGCAAGAAAAGGAAGCGAGCAAGAGTTTAACTAGTAATATAACCTGTGCCCTTGGAGGAATAGTCTCGGGTACTAATGAGAGCTCCATCTTTAGATGTGATGGTGGCAATAACAAAGCTTGAACGGAAATAAGTGGAGCTGTATTTTTATTGCCCAAGAAGAGTACAAGTCGTCCGTGATGCGCTCGCCACTCAGCTTTTATGCCAATCTGAAATCATATGAAAAATGTTAGGAATGGAACTGGCAAACGATCATTTCAATCTCATACTCTTTAATGGAGAATCAAAAAGGAGAAACTATGCTGCATGACAACTGAATAGAATCATGATAAGACTGCACCTGGATATAGGGATCCTCATAGAGCACACCACTATCCTTCAGGCATAGAGCATGAAACCTTTCCACAATATCACCGATTGGCTGCAAGTATCATAGATAGAGTAAGAAGTCAGAAGCACAGACATGCAGTAGGATTCAGTTTCTCCTCACTAACCATATCAAATTGCAATGAATAATTTGAAAGCTTTTTATCACTGAAGGATATTGAGAGTGCTAATTTTTCTAGCCAATAAATCTGAATGTGTATCTTGTTATAATATTTATTTAGTAGATGTTGGATAGGATTAGTATTTACTTACAGGTTGGGATTAGAATCCGTATCCTAATTGGTTTCTATTCTCTCTTTTTATCTCTCTATATATAAGTCCGCCGTATTGTACTAAGAAACATAATAAGATTACCAGTTTTTCTTTTCGTTAATCCCTTTTTTTTTTGGTTGAAACAACAGAAAAACATGGCAAAATTTGTTCAATGGCTTCCCTCCCTGACTACAAAGGTATTGCCGGTACTACAGTCAAATTGAATGGTAAGAATTATGTTCTTTGGGCTGAGTCTATGAAAGTCTTCCTTGGTTTTCAAGAAAAAATTAAACCACCTATCTGATGATCCTCTTTCCGAAGAAAATAAAGAAAACTTTAAAAAGTGGCAACATGATGAATATTATGTTATCTCATGCCTTTTGAATAGTATGGAAGAATCTGTTAGTTCTAATGTTATGCTTTTGCGTCCTGCCAAAGCCATGTGGGATGCTCTTCAAGACATGTATGCCCACGAGCCATGAAAACAATATTTCTCGAGTCTTTGAATTATATGAGAAATTGTTTTCCCTCAAACAAGATGATCGCAGTGTTACGGATTATTTTGCCCTTGTCAAAGGCACTATGGATGAAATCTTATTGTATCATCCATTTACAACTAATGTTCAGAAACAAAATTCTTATTGGGAAGCTTTTGGGGCTGTTAAGTTTCTGTCTGGTCTTAGCAATAGTCTCCGTCCTGTTCGGGATAATCTCTTGGCTGGAGATAATGTTCCGACACTTTCTAATGCCTTTTCACGTGTACTTTGTGTCTCTACAGGCTCTTCAGACACATCCTCTTCCTCGTTTGCTGAAAATTCTGCCCTAGCCATTCGCCGATGTGGTCGTGGGTCTTCTCATGGTGGTCGTGGACCTAGTACAGCTTGTGGTCGTGATCGTGGCACTTTCCTTCCGTGTGAACATTGTGGTCGGACATATCATGCATCCAACAAGTGTTGGGACAAGTTTGGCAAACCTGAGTAGATCAATGCTACCACAGAAAATTTGGGGTCCTCTACACAAAATTCTGGGACTGTTACCATTAGTCGGCCCGATCATGAAAAGTTTTTCCCCGGTACTACTACTAACTCTGTTGCGCAATCTTCTTCGTTGACTATATCTCCTTCTCCTACTGCCTTTGCTATGTCACATGGTATGTCTTGGTTGTTGGACTAGGGTGCTACAACACACATTACTGGTAACAAATTTAATTTTGCCTCTTTATCTATTTCGAAATCTCCTTCATCTGTTCGATTGACTGATGGTTCATACTCTCTAGTTATAGGTATTGGTATTGTCCGTCTCACAAACCAACTTACAATTGAGAATGTTCTTTATGCACCTAATTTTCCCACTAGTCTATTATCTATGAGTCAATTCACAAAATCTCATGATTGTTCCATCACCTTTTTCCCTCATATTGTGTCTTTCAAGATCTGCAGACGAAGACGAAGATTGGTGGGGGTCATGAGGGTGGGGTCTATATTATCTCGATATTCGTGATACTCCTGTGGATGCGTGTGCTCTCTCTGCTTCCGTAACTCCTCTTCAATTGCCTTGTCGTCTTGGTCATCCGTCCCTCTCCAAATTACAAAAGGTCTTACCCCTAAATTCGTCTACATCAGTCTTAGAGTGTGAGTCATGTGAATTAGGCAAATATCATCGGGCTTCCTATCCTTCTAGAATAAATGTAGTTCCTTCCCTTTTGAGCTTGTTCATTGTGATGTTTGGGGACCTAGTAGTGTTGAGTCAATTGTGGGTTTTAGATATTTTATTGTTTTGTTTATGATTACTTTAGAATGACATGGATTTATCTACTGAAAAATAGATCTCAAGTTTCTTATGTAATAAAAACCTTCTACAACGAAATAAAAACTCAGTTTTGTGTCAACATTTGTACCCTTCGCACTGATAATGCATTAGAATTTGTTCAAGCTGAGGTATCTGCTTTTTGCGAGTCCCATGGCATTTTACATTAAACTTCATGTCTGCATACCTCTCAAGAAAATGGAGTTGCTGAGCGAAAACATTGTCACCTTCTTGATATTGCCGTACTCTTCTGGTTCATATGCATCTTCCTAAGACCTTTTGGGGTGATGCTATCCTTACAGCATGTTTTCTCATAAATCGCATGACCTCTAGTGTTTTGCATGGTGATATTTTATACTTATGTCTTTATCCTAACCGACCACTCTTTCATCCCACCTCGTATTTTTGGTTGTGTTTGTTTTGTTCATGTTTCTTCTCCTGGACATGATAATCTCTCTCCTAGGTCAGTCAAATGTATCTTTCTTGGGTACTCTCGAACTCAAAAGGGGTATCGGTGTTATGAACCAATTTCTCGTAAGACCTTCACCTCAGCTGATGTTACCTTTTTTGAGTCCACCTCTTACTACTCTAAAAATAATGTATCCACTAAGTTAGATATTGACCTATTCCTTTACCCGTTCCTCCAGTCATGAGTCCTCGAACTATTCCTACTATTCCTTTAAAAGTTTATACTCGTCGAGCTCGCTCATTGTCAACCACGCCTCTGACTGCTCCTGATTGTCCTCCTTCTGATGCAGTTTCCAAGAAATCAAATGAGGCTCCACCTGATAATCTACCTATTGCCCTAACCAAAGGTAAGAGATCTTGCACTCAATACCCTATAGCTAACTATCTTTCACTTGGTGCACTTGGCTCGTCCTTTCGTAGTTTTGTTGTATCTCTTTCTACAGAGGTCATTCCCAACACTTATCATGATGCACTCCAACACCCTCAGTGGAAAGAAGCCATGGATGACGAAATGTCCGCATTAATTTCACGAGGAACTTGGGATTTGGTCGTTCTTGATTCTTCCACCAATACTGATGTGGTTGCTTGTCGTTGGGTGTTTACTCTTAAGTATCGGGCTGATGGGTCCATTGATCGTTATAAAGCTCGTTTAGTGGCCAAAGGATTTACTCAAACTTATGGGGTTAATTATCTTGAGACATTTTCTCCTGTAGCTCGCCTCAACTCTATTCGGTTATTATTCTCTTTAACCGGAATTGGCCTATGTATCAATTGGATGTGAAGAATGCTTTCCTATATGGTGACCTACATGAGACAGTTTATATGGAGCAACCTTCGGGGTATGTTGCTCAGGGGGAGAATCAACATATGGTTTGTAAGCTGAACAAGGCGATTTACGGTTTGAAGCAGAGTCCCTGAGCTTGGTTTGATAAGTTTAGTACCGTCATTTGTAAATTCGGTTTCCACCGATATTAAGCGGATCATTCAATCTTTGTAAAGCATGGCAAATCTGGTATAATTATTTTAGTAATTTATGTTGACGACATTTTAATATCTGGCAGTGATGTCGGGGTATAGATAATGTGAAGGCATACTTACTACAACACTTTGTCACTAAAGACATGGGTCATCCTAAATACTTTTTGGGAATTGAGATTGCTCATAGCAAGAATGGGATCTCCCTATCTCAACGAAAATATGCCACTCACCTGCTTCAGAAAACTGGATTACTTGGTTTTAAACCAGTTGATACTCCTAGGGATTTGAATTCTAATATTTGGGATGATGACGGTGTTTACTAAGAGGATAAAGCAAAATATAGACGCTAGTGGGGAAATTGATATACCTAACCGTGACTAGGCCCGATATATCATTTGCTGTTGGAGTTGTTAGTCAATTTATGGACAAACCAAGGCCGGTTCATTGGGAAGCTGCTCTTAGGATCTTGAAGTATATCAAGATAGAAGCATATTCAGATGCAGATTATGCAGGGTCTAAAGTAGATAGACGGTGCACTTCTGGGTTCTGTACTTTTGTTGGCGGAAATCTAGTAACTTGGCGAAGTAAGAAACAAACTACAGCTACTAGATCTAGTGCGGAAGCTGAATACAGAGCTATAGCTCAGTCTCACACTACTAGTGAAGTGCAATGGCTTAAAAATTTGTTAGTAAAATTGGGGCTCACCAACAATGAAGTTGTACCTATGTATTGTGACAACCAGGCAGCTATCCATATCGCGAGTAATCCGGTGTTTCATGAGAGAACGAAACACATCGAGATTGATTGTCATTTTGTTCGTGATGCTGTGAAGAATAATATTATTCGTACTCCGTTCACTCCGTCTTCAAAACAAGTTGCAGATGTATTTACTAAGTCTTTGGGAACCACTTAGTTCAAGAATTTGTGTGACAAGCTTGGCATGATAGGTAGATATGCTACAGCTTGAGGGGGAGTGTTAGAATATTTATTTAGTAGATGTTGGATAGGATTAGTATTTACTTACAGGTTGGGATTAGAGTCCTTATCCTAACTGGTTTCTATTCTCCCTTTTATCTCTCGATATATAAGCCCGCCGTATTGTACTAAGAAATATAATAAGATTACCAGTTATTCTCCTCTCAACATATCTCAATGGAAAACACAGATGAGAAGAAGAACTGATACCTGAACGCTACTAGTCTTCTCTTCAACAAGTTCAATGGCTAATGCATCTGCACCAGAGCCCCCTTCTGAATCAGAAGTCACCCTGGGATCAGATGGGGGAGAAGTATCTGCTGGGCCTTCAATAGCCAGTGGCCCTAAAAGATCTCCAATGAGATCTGGAGATGGTGTGCTTGGATTTTGGGGATCCACAACAGTCAGAGCCCCATTAGCATGTGTTGATCCCTGCCCAGGAACGCTCTGATCCTGCCCACATAGTAGCTTGACAGTTTATATTTCAGATTAAGAAAGCATAAGATCCTCAAAACCAGCGACATGGTCTAGCATAAGCTATTGAAGGACATCTCACCGGATTACTGATACTAGGCATCTTCACAAGACCAGGCTGGTTTGCAGGTGCTGTCCCATTGGCAGGGTGTTGATCGGTCAGTACCAAAGCAGAAGACGTCTGCTGTTGTGCCCGCAATTTTATTGCACTTTGCTCAGCAGTATCAGCCTCTGAATCTTCAGCTTTTTTTATCAATGACGACTGGAAACCAAAGACTCGTTAAAGTCATAATTGGTAGTTGCCTCAATCAAGTTCACTACTCAGAAAACATGAATTAGTTCTAAGTCAACATGGCAATCCCAAATTCCTACCTGTCTTTCTGGGAACTTTGGCATTTCTGCAAGTATATCCATTAGGGCTGCACCTTTCATACTCAAAGCATGATACTCAACAGCACGTTGCTGTATTTCAGCATCAATACAACTTTCATACCTGGAAATAATTATAGTTTTATACAATCATTTAGGAAACAGAAGACCATTCTATAAATTAACTACAAAAAACAACAAATTGTTAAATTACTTGCTGAAAATCCCCCAGATTTGCTTCTGTAGCTCCATATCAGGTGGTTGAGTGTGCATCAAAATCTTTGCATACGAGTTAAGAAGGATAGGAATTGTTGAAGTCCTGATCAAGCAAGATTCAGTTAGATATGATGAAGTAACCAACTACATTGACAATGGGAGACATGAGGATATACCTTACCGAACAGTAGGGAGCTTCTCATGTATGATGTTGAAAATTTCCTTTGGGCTACACCCAGGACGTCTAGCTAAAAGATGACTGTATTCTCCAAGTATATAGGCACTCACCTATTTCATTGTATAAGATATAACTATATTGTTTCAATGGAATTTCTCAAAAGAGTTTATTTCACAGCTTCAAGAAAACATGTAAAGAACTAGCACATAGTGTAAAGAGGCATTACTTTGCACAAAGCAATCACTTAGGACCTTAATATAAGTAAAATCAAGTTTGATTTAACAGACCTTCACCATGGTCTCATGAATAGCAGACTTATCAAGATACTCTCTAGCTTTCAGAGCTGCATAAGGCTGACAAGACAAAATGAAGTACATTCATAAATTAAATGAAATTTCATTGAAACATACAAGAGAAATCGATGCAGCAATACAAGTAACACAGCAGGCTGCTTAAGTTACCTGTAAATCCTCATTATTCGTAACAAACTGCACCACCCGGAACCAAATGTCATCACTGATAAACTCCCCTGCCTTGTCAATCAACTGAAGAATCACATCCACATACCTGTCACGCAGACGAGAAATATCATTATATAAATAATACATAATACACACACACACACATGCATATTCTTGTCCAATTGCATCTTTTTGGAGCATACTACAGAACATAAGATGTTATGTGTCCTTCCATAATTCCAGTCAGCATCAAAATTGTAGCCAAGTCCTATACGCGCACAACATTACATGCATACTTTGACAAAACAACTAGTTTCAATTTCTGTCCAGCTTTCGGTTGAATCCAGAAGAACTTCTCTCAATTTTTATGATTAATAATAAAAGGTCCATAAATGCAATTTAAACCATCTAAAACCAGACACAAAGATGAGGCCAAGAATTAAACCTAAGCCAGTTATTTGCTTATTCTTAACTTACCAGAAAATAGAATGATCTACCCAGAAAATAGAATGATCTACCCTACTTCAATAATTGCTTCAAATGAGCACCAGAATTGAACTGGACATTTGTCATCCTTTGGGATCCAGTAAAAATAATAGAAAAGATTAAAAAACTCTCACGCATCTGTCTTATATCAGCTTTTTCATGGTATGATGGTTCTCATGAACATGAATATAAACACCAAATTTATCTTCTCCAATAAAGGAAATTCACTAGAGCAGTCTGCAGTAAACTCAAAGAGCAGCGATACAAATGAAAGCCAAATGGGACAAGCCAGAACATTAAATACTAGTGAATAAAAAGTGAAGGGCTTATAAGCAGTTTGTCGTTGATGTATACTCAAAAACCTTAAGGCATTATCTAATTTATATGCTCACAAACTCCACTAGTAACATTTAGAAAATCATAAGGAGTCAACAAGCACAATTAGAACTCATAATTCAGTGAATGAACTTCATACCATGACAAGTCCGGCGCAAACTTCTCAGCGAGAATAGCAGCTTTAAGTGACAATTCTTCCCGCATTGCAAAGTCAGCTGAGCTAAGATACTGAAACAGATGATTAACAACCACATATTTCTTTATTTGTTCACATGAGAAAAATAGAATCAAGTAGAATCACAAACAAGCTTATTAGTTAGTGCGCACCTGTAATAATTCTTCAACTATGTCTTTAGCGTTCGAAACATCACACATGCCGTATAGCAAATCAAGGGCACGTCTTCTAATACTGTCAAAACAATCATTCATGAGATAATTATCAACAGACACATCTTGTAACACTGTTCAAATCATTAATCATCATAAGAACCTAATCGATGTATTTATTTGCAAAACCTACTTTCAGACCCAATACCTGAATCGCATGATTGAAACCAGAAAAGGGGGGGAAAAAGAACAGGGAACTTTTTGGCACTACAATTATTTTAAGATGTTATCAAGGTGACAAATAAGGAATAACAACTCAACATAGATTAAGTCTAGGAAAAGCATGACATAGTTATAGTCAACCTGATATCAGGATCCTTTAGTGAAGTAATGATCTGAGCTTGATGTCTTTTAATAATATCATGCACGTCTGTGACCATCAACATCCGAGCCATGTTCTCCTGCATCAGAGTGGTACAGATCTTAGCAATTACATCATAACTCCTAACACAACAACAGTTGTGAAGTCGGGTGCAAAACAAAAAAAATATAACAATAGCCAGCAGGCGGGAACAAGAAATAGAAGAACTTGAAAAAAAAAAATCACAATAAACTAATAACTCACCAAACCAAGGTATCGTATATTAGGTTCACGAACAGCAATAAATTTACCAAGCAATGCAACACACTGAGACATCATTTCTTTTTCAGCATCAAGATGCATCACCTGCATTCCGAGAAGTATAAATTCAAGTATTACTTGCAGCTTATGAAAGCAAAACAAGTTCCTCTAAAGTTAATCTACAGATTATGTCATGAATGTACAAGGCATACCCCTTTGACCAAAAACTAGAAAAGTTTAATAGAAAAACTTACAAGAGCAAGAGCTTCAAAGAGAACAGCATGTGATGCATTATTCTTGTTCACATTTTTCACAACATCTGTTCCCATCAGTATCCTTTGCAAAACCTAATCTCCAAAAACATATGAACCAATTAACCATCAAACCCAATGACTGACCACAAAATTACATACAAGCATATACTCATGTAAGTTGGATGAATCGGATTGATAATTTTTGAAATCCAACAAAATAAAACAGAATGTCACGCCTCAAACAATGATTTTCTCGTATGTGGATCTTCAACTGTTGGAAAATACTGAAGGGCCCTCATTGTCTTAATCTGCAAAACAGATGTTACCATAAGTATCAATAAAATGGCAAGCTAATGGAAAGCAAAACAGAACTCTTATATGCTGCAGCCTGCCGATAGAAGTTCAGCATGTAAATATTGCTGCCCTAGTAATCAGGTTTTTTTCTGAAACATCAACTATTAGATGGAATGGGACATGAAATGGAAAAGACAGTAAGACACACTTCTTTTTTTAACAAATACATTCAGTCGCGAACTGAAATTGGAATGAGAAAGTATATTTTCATTTAAGTTAGTGTTATAAAAATGTCACAGATAAATTTGTATTAGTATCACCCCTTCAAGAAAGGAGCTGAAATAGATAAGCACAAACCTGAAGCCAGGGCGACGGAATACCATAATAAGTGTATTCTTGTGGAATATCATGGTTTCTAGCAAGCCTTTCCAATATTTTAACACATTTTGGAAGGCAGCTCCAATAGGCCTCATGGTTGTTGGACACTAAAGCAACTAGAAGGCTCATCGAAGAAGTCAAGACACCCAAATCGCGCTCATCTAACAATTGTGCCATCCGATCGGACCTGACAAAAAGGAGAAAGAGGACTGGCATTAAGATTTAAGCATGTTATGTTATTGAACAGAAAAAACACATAAAGTATGTAGACACTTTACCAGCCATCTACATTCACCACATCAGGATTTTTTCTATAGAGGCGCAAGAGACATAATGCAGCCTTCTTCCTCACAAGCGGTCTGCAACTACTAGAAATCTGGAGCAATTTGTGACTTCAGAATCAAATTTTAGCTGTTAAGGAACAAAGTATCTGGAAAACTCTATTCACTTACAAGCAGTTTTTGAACATCTGGAGCCAGTGATTCGGCAAATTCTCTCCCGCCAATATTTCCAACCTGAGCACATATAACAAGGTTAAATTCAGGAAAGTAACAACGAAATCATATTAAGGGAATATGGGAAATATAAAGGCTTTGACTCAAGGCAAAACAACAAAATCATAACGTGAATCAAAATATTTGCACCAACAATCCATAAAGATATGTAAGAGAAAAATAATGGGGAATCATACCAATGTCAAAGCCAGACACTGAAAAGTCTCATTGCGGCCGATAATGTCATTGCGCACTGTATTAATTGCTAATCTTAAGAAATCATGATTCTCATTGAGAAGACAAGCTGTTACTATATAGCCAACCTGCAACAACTCAAAGCATTATAAACTCATGGATGAAACACAAAACTTAAAAAGTGCAGCTGTTAACACACCATTCTACTAGACAAATTTCTAGGCCAAGGAGTATGTATAAACAAAGCAGACAGTTTAGACGCCATTATTATTAGTTCCATAAGTATCGTAAGTGGGTTATTGCAAAAGTTAAAATCTCATGCCTGAATAAATTGGTTATCGAAAAGGTTAAGATCACATGCCTGAATCCCCAATTAAAAGATGTACAGTAAAGCCAAGAAAAGTTATTACTCCCAAAAACACACATTAACACTCAGTGATCCCTATTCTTCTGACAATGAACAAAATTGAAATACTTGTTTGGGAAGAGTAATACTATAGCCAATGCGGTAGAATAACTATATCACAACCAAAATTGTGGTTATATAGCTTAAGGTGCTGGTTAGAAATACAAGGCTGAATAGAATATATCATCATGGAACATAGCTCTATAAATATGAACATGGAGTGCCCATACCTGCTTTTCAGGATATTTTGGAGCAGAAATTAGAGAAACGGCTTCCATGTGACCAAAATCGACATCATACCCTAGCATGCAAATATAAAGCATTTTCCAGACATATTTCTTCTTCTCATAAGGTGTTAAACCCTGCCCAGAAACAAAAACTTGTAAGAATGATGGGCAAAACTTGTAAGAATGATGGGCATATTCGATTCCCCTTGTGAATGTCAGACATATAATAGCTTTGTAAAAGAGATGACAAGCCTTTAGCCCTATTCAAAAGATATATATATATTTTTTTAACGAATCCTTGCCTTCTCAATTCAAATGAATGGGATAGAATGAGATAAATTCACTGAAGAAAGTAATTACCTGAATCACAGCTAATAATTTAAACATTATCAGATTCCTGTGATTCTACGTAGGAGTCGCTGCTATCCGATATTGAAACACACCAGATATCAAGATGCAGACAGGAAAAATTTGTGTAACCACAAAGATTTATGCTAAACTGGACTAGCACTCCAATTTCATCCTTCATGGCTAACAATGTCAAACAAATTCATAATTTTCTTTTACCCATACTGTAGAGTTTAGATAAAGTCAATTTGAGCCTTTCCTCCTCCCCCCATTGTGTTTCTTATATCATTATGAGTGTTAAGTGAAATTCCAGTGGGGACATACAAATATTTGCTTTGCACTCAATACTCGGGTACTTATGGATGGTTCATGATTATGCAACCCTAAACCCATAATCTTAATGATTCACAGTTCCAGCTTGTGTCTACATACGAGTAAGATATAACCGAAATTCAAAAAGTTGAAATACACTTTGAATTTCAGGTGTTACCGAAATTCTTAAATCACCTAAAATACATATAGCTCTATCCGCGTATAAAAAACTTACCTTTTCATTCTTGAAGCGAGTGCGGATATTCCCCAGCTCCTTATCAACACGAAGGCGTTCCTGTTCTTTGTTCTGGCAATTCCGAATGTCACTAATGAAGACCGATAAGCCTCTCATCCCCGAAAGCGCCATCTCCCAACGCCCTTAGATCCAGCAATCCTGCAGATCCAACACCCACTAATAACTAATTCACATATCACAATCAAATTGAAAGACCAATACATAAATATTTTCGCAGCTCGCCAGTGAAAATCTAACCGGCATATATGGGCTCAACGAAATCTACGGATGCTGTGCTTTAGGTGGCGATCTAGAGTTGGAAAAGCCGTCAGACAGTAGTATTCATTTAACTATTTGTGTATGTTGTGGATTTCTTCATTTCAAACATTTCGTCTGCTTTGATTTGAAATTTATTTGTTTTTAACTGCGGGTCTTGTTTGCGGGCCTTTTCAAACGGGCCGGGTCTTTGTAAATCTGTTAACATTTTCTGCAAATGGTATTAACTAATTGTGAAGGACAGTAAAATAATATTTTATATTATAATATAATAGACAAAAATACAAATTTGGTGTTGTAAGTTTGTAATTTAGGCGATTAGTCATGTATGTTTCAAATTTTACAATTAAGTTCTATAAGTTTGTAATTATGAGAATTTTGGTTTTGTCCGTTTCAAATTTTACAATTAAGTCCTGTAAATTTTAAAAATTTTGCAATTTACATTCAATTTTCGCAGGAAAATTCATTAGTTTGCCGAAATTGATCAAGTGGCTAATTTCTTTGTTGGCTTGACGGAATGAGATGACAAAAAATATCTGACTTGTATAAAAAATATTATTATAAGAAGGTGATTCGCTTAGATAGCTAACTCATTTTTCAATAGAAAAGAATAGTCAAACTAACTCAATTAACTAGTCAACTCATAAATCTTATCGGCCGGCAAACCGAAGACGGATGATTACGACCCCACGAAAATCTTTACATGCTTGTTTCAATTCAAGATGCCCTTGGAATTACAACTGTTGCAGCAACAATGCTCGGATTATCAATTCTCTTACTCTTAGGCGTTCTTGATTGGGATGACTGCTTAAGTGAGAAATCAGCATGGGACACTCTGGCTTGGTTTGCAGTTCTCGTAGGCATGTCAGGACAGTTAACTGACCTCGGCATTGTGAGCTGGATGTCGGGTTGTGTTGCCGGCTTATTGCAGTCAATGTCCTTAAGCTGGCCTGCTGCATTTGGCCTTCTTCAAGTTTCATATTTCTTGATTCACTACGTATTCGCAAGCCAAACGGGCCATGTTGGAGCTTTGTACTCTGCTTTTCTTGCTATGCATGTGGCTTCGGGAGTGCCAGGAGCGCTTGCAGCTTTGGCTCTTGCTTATAACACCAATTTGTTCGGTGCTTTGACACATTATAGCAGCGGGCAGGCAGCCGTATATTTTGGAGGTAACAACTCTTTTTGGTTCTTGTTTGTGTCATGTTAATTTTTCGGGATAAATTACACTGAAATACCCTGAGGCAAAGTCTAATTACGCAAACTTCGCACGATACTTGAGAAATTACACGAGCTTCCCTTGATATACGTTCAGTGTAATTATCCTTAGTTTTGCTGATATTGTTATAGCGATCTGCATCAAATTATGGTTCTTGTCCATTGTAGTTTTGGGTTAGGTATCGAAACGGTATCGAGGTTTACAATTATCCCCTCCTGACAAGCTGCACATCAGAAAATCGAATACGAAAATGCTAAATTATGCCTTTACCCCTTTGAATCAAATCAAGCTGTTTATCTGTAACAATATATGTATGTATAACTAGTTATAAGATTGGTAAATCTTGCTCATAACATTGTTTGACTGTGTTTCTGCGGTTGTGGTAACAGCTGGTTATGTAGATCTTCCAGACATCTTCAAGCAGGGATTCATCATGGCTGTTGCAAATGCAGTGATTTGGGGAGTTGTGGGGACTTTTTGGTGGAAGTTTTTGGGCTTATACTAATTCCTAACTTTCTTCGTATGAGCAAACATATATGTATATTGCATATGCATAGTTGGTAGATGGTATGTATTTGACCTAACTCATTTAAAAAATTGGTTAACGAGGTTACCGTTACTACATGATTTAGTATATTAATCCATACGAGGGACGATTTTAGTATTAACTATATTTTTTCCAGTTTTGATGTAGTAGACCATTTTATAATCATATTGATCATTTAACTACGATGTACAGATACAAATACGGTGATATGGGCACGATACAAATACAACGGCACAATTTTTTTATTAAATTCGTTACGTGAAGAATATCGGAGACAGTATCCAATACGACACGATAAAATAATATTTTTAAAAGTATCCGTACGTCTTATTCATTTAAAATTGGAATTCCAACTTATCTAATGTGCTTTAAACCTTAGCCTTATATTCTCATGTAAGACCTTGGTTGGATAATATAAAAAGTTGTCCAATTTCTATACTTTTTTGTTTCTTACCCACACTTAAATTCCCCATGCGGGCCTTGGGATTTTGATCCTCGTTCATGTGTCACAGCTGCTATTGTTACATGTGGGTGCATCAAAAGTATAACAGTGTCATAGTGTCATTGAATAAAAATTCCTCACCAAATTTGTCATATCAGAATATAGTGCCCAATCTTTTCAAGACTAACCATCATCATCTCCTACTTTATTTAGTCAATTATGATATGGGATATTATCAACAACATTAAATTAGTCAACTCCTTAGGAGCTTATATATTATAAGATCATTTATCATACATTTTTTTTTGGTGGAAATCATTTATCATACATATAAATTATTATCATGCTTGAGGCTTGGAATAATAGCAAAATATATATATCATATAAAACATTTTAAAAATATTCTCGTACAATATCTATGAGTTATAAAAGTTGAATACACGAACTACACTTGCTGATGACATGAAAGTGTTCATTCTGTCAAACACTTCAATACTCGTTAATTCAAAATAAATTATAAAAAATTAGATAAAAGTAAACTAAGAAATATAAATATATTAAAAATGTTTACAAAAAGTGAGTTGTGAAAATACTTATAATGATCGTACAAAATACGTACTGATAAACCCCGTCTGCAAAATTTAAAACCTTAAAGCTGCACTTGAATCCAATTAAATAATTTAATAAGCCACCCAAAAAAAATACCTACATCAATACCTTATGGCTTATACCCTTATCATGTAAAATCATAATTTTTATATTTTCCAACTCCAAGTAGTTATTTGTAATTAATTATTCAAGACAAAGCGGTTCAAATCGTAATTTTTATAAATTTGGTGGTATAGTTGCAGTTCCCTAATTTATGTAAAATTATTTTTGAAACCCAAATCTTTTCTCTAATTCCCGATCTGCAACAACATGAATATTTTTAAAAATATTATTTTGTCGTATATGTCGGATACTAATACTCCTCAAGTGGGAAATAAGATAGCCGTATCCTAAAAAAAAAAAATCGTTGTATGCCTATCGTGCCGTATAAATGTATCTTACGATTATTCCATTGGGGGGTGACGCAAGGTATGTAACCTCATCACTCGTTCCAACTGGTCCCAATATATCCTCTATCCACTTCCTTCTCTGCAAACCCATTTCTTTGTGAGGAAACTCACAATTCCCAACAAATTTCTGCTCCAAATTCTTCGTATTTTCTCCCTTTTGTGTTTGTTTTGTCCAAATCTTAATAAGATTGAGGATTCTGTAGCAGTCGTTGGAGGAAAATGGCTTCCATCAACTTCTGTTGCTCTCCCGCCACCCTCTCCCGCGGCCGGTTAGACGATCTTCTCGCGTATTCGCATTCGATTTTGTTGTGTATTTCATGTTTTTGTGATGAATGATGCATGTTTTGATTTCATATCGATGTGTGTTTTGAGGTTATTTGATCATTCGGGCTTTTTTTCGTTTAAATTCAATAGAGGTATGCAACTGTATGTGAAATAATTGAAGGGAGATGCGAATTTTGTGTCTATGTGAGAATTATGAGACTTTAGGGATTATCTATTTATTATTTTCAGAAAGAAGTACTAGTTTTCTTTGTTTAGATCCACAAGCATGGAAATTTGGTAGCTAAATCCTTACTTTTTTATGGCTCTATAAGAATGGATATGTAGCTCCGATGATATGGACTGTAAATAGAAATGTATTCAGACTGTCCTCAAATTGAATGGTTTGAGAATTGAGGAGCTATATGAGTTTGATGTAAATAATTTTAAGAAAGTTGTGTGGCTGTGCTATTTCAATTGACTGGTAGCTAACTTTTGATACCGTAGAGCATCGAGACATTTCAACAGGCTCCATTGTGGGAATATGCATTCTGTGATAGGTATGAAAATCAAATCAGTGTCATTCTCTGGGGAAGGCGACCATCTTCATCGTTCTGCTGGTTCTACGGTCGGTAATAATGTTCTCATGAGTGGTGTATCTGGTGAAGTCGAGGTACAGTCTGATTCTATAGTTTTAGGAGCACTTTCAGCTGATATGGCTCCAACTACTAGTGGCTTCCCTGTTGAAAATGATGAATTTGATTTGGACCTTCCATCAGAAGGTTTCTCATCTATTTCGGAAGCGGTTGAAGATGTTCGCCAAGGAAAGGTTGGTCTTAACATTGATTATCGTATTTTTTATGAAGGCTAGAGTAGTGGAATTAACATCGGTTGGGACCAATTTGGCAGATGGTTGTAGTTGTAGATGATGAAGATAGAGAGAATGAAGGAGATCTAATAATGGCTGCATCGAAAGTTACACCAGAGGCTATGGCCTTCATTGTGAAGCACGGAACTGGAATAGTTTGTGTGAGCATGAAAGCAGAAGACTTGGAGAGATTGCAGCTTCCCCTGATGGTTAGAGATAAAGAGAATGAGGAGAAACTGAGTACTGCATTCACTGTTTCAGTGGTAAGTTTTACTGTGCCGGAAAAAGATAATTTTTTGTTTGATGCTTCTTTAATAACCAAAAAGACTCCTTAGGATAAATGTGTTTTGACTGACACTCTGTTTGAAGTGAAGGTGATCTTCTGATTTGTATATTTCAAACACAATATCTGAAGAAATGCAAATAAAAATCAATAATAGTTCGAAATGCTCTTCTTGTATACATAGTGGTGTAGAAACTCCAACTAAAAGAGTGTTTTTCTGCTTTCTCTAAAAGTGTTTTTGTGCTTTCTTCTCTAGGCACTCCCAACTTTTACTACTCCAATGCTTACTACTAGCTTCTAGTTTAACTTCTCTAATAGTTTTAGCAGAAGTTTTTGCAAACACCCAATAGTCAGAAAATGAATCTCTTAATCATAGGATGCGAAACATGGAACGAGTACAGGTGTGTCGGCACGTGACAGGGCGACTACAATAAAGGCTCTTGCATCAAAAGATTCAAAGCCTGAGGATTTCAATCGGCCTGGACACATATTTCCACTGAAATACAGAGAAGGCGGTGTTCTGAAAAGAGCTGGACATACAGAAGCTGCTGTGGATCTTGCTATGTTAGCTGGATTAGAACCTGCTGGAGTTTTATGTGAGGTTGTTGATGATGATGGTTCTATGGCTAGATTACCAAAGCTTCGACAATTTGCAGAGCGAGAAAACCTGAAGGTGATATCTATTGCTGATTTAATAAGGTAACTCTATCGGGCTATTTTTTTTAAATGTTGTAATTTTTAAGTGGTTATTTTCGTTGCTCTGTTGATTGGTGAAGCAAAGTAGAAACTGATTTCCTTTGCTCATAATAAGATATCAGTTAATTGATATGAGTTGACTTCATTTTTCTTAAAATTTATATCTTTGAATGACTTGCAGATATAGGAGAAAGAGGAACAGGTTAGTGGAACATACATCTGCTGCCCGTATACCCACTATGTGGGGCCCATTCACTGCAAACTGTTATAGATCAATTTTGGACGGAATCGAGCATATCGCCATGGTGAAGGTGAGCCTCTTGAAGAAGTTTGATTAATTACATACTTTATTGATCTTATGCTTGAATAAAAAAGTGCAACATTTTGACAATAAAACATGAGGACAAATTGGAGGTTATCATGAAAAATATATGATGACATCAGGGGATGCAGATGTAATTACCCATACCTGAGGGGTAGTGGCTGTATTCATGTCATACTTTAGAGGGGGTGGTCGTAATTATTCTATTTTGGTACAATTCAAAAACTTTACGCTGACGTACGTATTTTGTGTGAGGACAGGGTGATATTGGCGACGGGCTAGATATTCTTGTGAGAGTACACTCAGAATGTCTGACCGGAGATATATTTGGATCAGCAAGATGTGACTGTGGAAACCAGCTAGCACTTGCCATGCAGCAGATTGAAGCTGCTGGGAGGGGCGTTTTGGTGTATCTGCGTGGTCATGAGGGGCGAGGCATTGGTTTAGGCCACAAACTCCGTGCTTACACTCTGCAAGACGACGGCCATGATACTGTTGAAGCAAATGAGGAGTTGGGTTTGCCTGTTGATTCAAGAGAGTACGGCATTGGTGCTCAGGTACAGTTAATCTTTTTATTACCCTTGAATTGGTTTGTATCAGTGATGATTTTAGTACATTAATATTTTGGCTAAAAATGATATTTGAGTTTTAAAATACAAGTTATAACTGGAGTAATTTAATGTTTGTGCAGATACTGAGAGACCTTGGAGTTAGAACCATGAAGCTGATGACGAACAATCCTGCAAAATATGTTGGTCTCAAGGGTTATGGTTTGGCTGTTGCCGGCAGGGTTCCTCTTGTCACTCCAATCACAAAGGATAACCAAAGATACATGGAGACAAAAGGTTCTAAAATGGGACATGTTTACGGAATACACGTTAACGGCCAACCACTTAAGCCCGAATCGTAAGAGTTTTCACTTGTTTTTCATAAAGCATTTGTTTAAGTTAGATATGCTGTTCTTGTTTAAGTTGCATACCTTCAATCTTTAACACAGTTTTTCTTCAATCCAGTGGAGGTTCGTTCAATTTTTATTCTTTTTACTGTATAGCTGCCAATAATTGTGATGGAGACTGGAAACTAGTTGAATTTTTTTTTTGTTAAGTTGTACTTTTGCAAGTTTGGAATTGATGACACAGTCCGAAATTATATTGGATAAAAGATTGATGAATCCACCATTACATCTCGTAATTTATCTCATTACTCGATCTATCTCATCTCGTTCCAACTTCCAACCAAAAAAGTAAACATAGTACTAGTTAAAATTATCTTATTTAATTATGAAAACCATTTCTACCGATGTTGGCTAGGGTTTTTAATATAGAGAAATTTACATCTAGGTACCCTACAGTTAGCCATAATTACAAATCAGGACTTATTCTTTCGTTTTTTACATATTAATCCCTTATGTTACATTCCGTTTGAGGTCCTTACCTTCCGTTAGGGTTCCGTCAGGTTTACCAAACTCCCATAGGGACTGTTTTGTTATATACAAGAAATAGAGGGGT
>JBBMKE010000008.1:5367331-5382310 GCA_037834125.1 Lippia alba
CTCTCTCTCTGTTTTCTCTCTATCTACTCTCCTCTCTCACCTAACTCTTTCTTGTTCTTCAAGCTTGTTACTGTTACGTTGGTTTTGCTTGTGAGTATGTTTGAAATCTGGGCTGAAAACTTAGGGATTAATCACTATTCCTAACAGTGGACTCAGAGCCAGGATTATCGTGGAAAACATCTTGGGTACAGGTGGCAAAAACAAATAAAAATCGCATTGAGAGCTAGAAGCAGCGACTAAGGAACTCAGGGAGGGCCAAGTGAACATCAATTCGCGGCTGGATGAGATTATGTTGCTGTTACAGGCCATGAAGAAGGAGAAGGAAGTCAGCAGTTCAGCAGATCCACTCTCTCCCAACAAAAAACACTATGGAGAAACTGGAATTCTGCCAACTCCAACAAACAGAGGAAATGAGGTACAAAATGTCTCAAACTTGAAAAATAGGTTGGATTTTCCTCGTTTTAAGGGTGAAGAACCTAGGCAGTGGCTTAGGAAGTGTAATAGGTACTTTAAATTCAACCCTATGAATGATTATGAGAAGATTAGCCTTGCTGCTATGAACAAGGAGGGGGATGCTGACAATTGGTACATGGATTATATGGATGGAAAAGGGGGTATGAGCTGGGAAGGATTTACTAGTAAGGTGCTAGAGAAGTTTTCAAATCAGAGGGATAATAATTTGGTTGGGCAATTCAATAAACTCAAGCAAGATAGGTCAGTGGAGGAATATAATCAGAGGTCTGATGAGTTAAAGGCTTTTATGGTGGTGCATAATAGATACTTAACAGATAAGTATATCATCAAGAGTTATATCAGTGGCCTCAAAGATGAAATAGCTCAAATGTTAGAGATGTTGAACCCTGTGGATCTAACTCATGCTATGAATTTAGCATTGAAACAGCAGGGTTATGTGGAAACTTTAAACAAGGGGTCCAAATCTATTCCTAAGAGCTGGAACACAAAAACTGGTATTGGGGATAACTCAGCAAAGAAACCTGGTGCTGGAATTTCAGAAAGATATCCCATTAAAAAGGCTTTCATCAGAGGAAATGGATGCTAGAAGGAAGAGAGGTCTATGTTTCAATTGTGATGAACCCTTCAAGATTGGCTACAGATGTAAAAATCTCTTTGTAATTGTCTGTGAAGAAGTGGAAGAGGGAGATAATGGAAAAGAAGATGTAATCAGCCTTGAAGAATCTGAAGATACCGATTTACACAGTTAATGCTGCAACTGGGGTAAAGGCACCTGATACCATCAAGATTCAGGGAAAAGTGGGGAACAATACAATGACAGTGCTAATTGACTCAGGAAGCACTCATACCTTCCTTGATCCAGAGATTGCAAGGAAAGCAGGATATGAGATTGAATATACTAATTCACTACTTGTCATTGTTGCGATGGAGGAAAACTACACTGTAACTCTAAGTGTAGTGATTTTAGATGGGAAATGTGTGGGCATCAGTTTCAAGCAAGTGTGAGATTGCTAAGGATGAGTGGTTGTGATATGGTGGTGGGAGTGGATTCCTTGAGGAAATTAGGAGACATTACCCTCAACTTTGCCAGACAAACTCTTAAGTTTGTAAGAGGAGACAAACTGATTACTTTACAAGGAGGTCAACAAACTGCTTCTCTAAGGGTGATCACAGGAAAGAAATTACACAAGTTGTTTAAGAAAAAAGGAACTTCCTCTTTGAGCTGCTTGTGTATGGTTTCAGCTGTGGAAGATAGTGTTGAGGAGGAAAGTCCAGAGGAGTTAAAACCACGTCTAACTGAGTATGCTGAACTATTGAGGGAGCCAGATCAATTACCACCACGGAGAGGACAAGAACATCAAATTGCACTTAAATCTGGTGTTGAGAGTATCAAACAGCCCCCTTACAGGTATTCTCATTTGCAAAAGTGTGAAATTGAGAGATTGGTTCAAGAGATGCTAAAGAATGGAATAATACAGCCTAGTACTAGTCCCTTCTCATCTCCAGTACTTTTGGTAAGGTAAAAAGATGGTGGGTGGAGGTTTTGTGTAGATTACAGGAAGCTCAATGCATTGACAATTAAGGATAGCTATCCTATTCCACTGGTGGATGAATTATTAGATGAGTTAGGATCAGCTATGGTATTTCCAAAGCTTGATCTCAGATCTAGATATCACCAGATCAGAGTACACAAGAGGGATATTCATAAAACAGCTTTTGTATCATCCTCAGGGCTGTATGATTTCAAAGTAATGACATTTGGGTTGACAAATGCCCTAGCTACCTTCCAAGCTCTCATGAAAAATATTTTTAGCGCATATTTGAGAAACTTTGTGTTGGTATTCTTTGATGACATCTTGGTTTACAGTAGGAATCTCCAAGAGCATATACAACAATTAGAAATTGTTTTCAAGCAGAGGAACTTAAGCACAATGCGGTTTGTGATATGCAAAGCTATAGGAGGTCGGGAACGCGTTTTCGAACGCTTTCTAGTGCACTTCCTCCTACACAAACTCTTCTGAGTCCTTTAATTTCACAGCACGGAGACAATGGTTGAAGTTTTCCTGCAGGTTGCGAGATTTGAGAGAAATCGGCGAAAAAATGGAGCTCTAAGATAACATCTTTGGAATAAAATCCCCACCTCTCCAGACACAATATCTTGAGTACCTATGATGGGCTTATTACGTTTCTTTTAATTGTATTACGTTTTAGACTTTACGACGTCGTTTTAGCCTTAAGAATTGTCACTCACTTATAGAGTTGTCAAGACGTCTTTAGTTTATTATATTTTGTTCTTAGTGTTGCACATGTCACTCCGGGATAGGGTGTTTGTGAGTGGAACGTTGCATGGCTAGTCTGGACCACCTATTTGTAGCAGAAAGTGGTGTTTTGTTGAGCAGCTGAAAGTTAATCCAAATTCCAATTCTCTCTCTCTCTCTCTCTGTTTTCTCTCTATCTACTCTCCTCTCTCACCTAACTCTTTCTTGTTCTTCAAGCTTGTTACTGTTACATTGGTTTTGCTTGTGAGTTTGTTTGAAATCTGGGCTGAAAACTTAGGGATTAATCACTATTCCTAACAATGGATGAAACAAAAAACTTGAAAAGTGCAGCTGTTAACGCACCATTCTACTAGACAAATTTCTAGGCCAAGGAGTATGTATAAAAAAAGGAGACAGTTTAGACGCCATTATTATTAGTTCCATAAGTATTGTAAGTTGGTTATCGAAAAAGTTAAAATCACATGCCTGAATAAATTGGTTATCGAAAAGGTTAAAATCACATGCCTGAATCCCCAATTGAAAGATGTACAGTAAAGTCAAGAAAAGTTATTACTCCCAAGTTAAACACACATTAACATTCCGTGATCCCTATTCTTCTGAAAATGAACAAAATTAAAAAATTTGTTTGGAAAGAGTAATACTATAGCCAATGCAATAGAATAACTATTTGACAAGCAAAAGTGTGGTTATATAGCTTAAGGCGCTAGTTAGAAATACAAGGCTGAATAGAATATATTATCATGTAACACAGCTCTTAAATATGAACATGAAGTGCCCATACCTGCTTTTCAGGATATTTGGGAGCAGAAATTAGAGAAACGGCTTCCATGTGACCAAAATCAACATCATACCCTAGCATGTAAATATAAAGCATTTTCCAGACATATTTCTTCTTCTCATAAGGTGTTAAACCCTGTCCAGAAACAAAAATTTGTAAGAATGATGAGCATATTGGCTTCCCCTTGTGAATGTCAGACAGATAATAGCTCCGTAAAAGAGCTGACAAGACTTTAGCCCTATTCAAAAGATATTTCTTTTAAACGAATCCTTGCTTTCTCAATTCAAATGATGGGACAGAAGGAGATAAATTCATTGCAGAAAGTAATTACTCAAATCACAGCTAATAATTAAAAAAAGACGCGTGTGATTCTACGAAGGAGACGCTGCTATCTGATATTGAAACACACCAGATGTCAAGATGCAGATACCCACAGTAAAAATTTGTGTAACCACAAAGATTATGCTAAACTAGGCTAGCGCTCCAATTTTATCCTTCATGGCTAACAATGTCAAATAAATTCATAATTTCTTTTACCAATACTGTAGAGTGTAGATAAAGTCAATTTGAGCCTTTTCCTCCTTCCCCCATTGTGTTTCTTATATCATTATGAGTGTTAAGTGAAATTCCAGTTGGGACATACAAATATTGCTTTGCAGTCAATACTCTGGTACTTATGGGTTCCAAAATGATTCATGATTATGCAGCCCTAGAACCCATAATCTTAATGATTCACATCAAGACTCAGGCACTGCTGAACTCTGCTTTCTTTGGTTAACATTCGCATTTCCCGTGGTGGTAGTCTGCAAGAAATTATCAGCCCCAATGGTAGTCCTTCCAATGGTGAGTAAACACTAGCAAGCCAGACAAGAAGAATTTCCATACAAATGAGCTGGGCTACCTGCGCATCTCACTCACTTTCTAATTGACTAGGTGAAGCAATCAGAGCCTGGTTCATGGAGCACTGACTTAAAAAGTAAATAAACACCAAGCATTTTCAAAATGCTTTATACTTCTTTTCCTGAATGTACTTGACTGTTATGGTTATCGGAAAATTTCAAGGAGACAGACAGAACACATCCACTCAAGAGCATCACTTAACCCAATAGCTGAAATCACTTTCTTCCGTAACAGCAAATTTGGATTCCAACCCCCAACCCCACCCCCCACCTCAAAAAGAATACAACTTCTTTCTACTCAACAGTATGATTTACGACCTTCTCTTTCAGTCCTAAACCAATTCAAAAAGGTTAAATCCCAATTTGACTGAACAAGCACCACAGTTCCAGCTCGTGTCTACTACGAGTCGGATATAACCGAAATTCAAAAAGTTAAAATTCACTTTGAATTTCAGATATTACCGAAAATTCTTAAATCACCTAAAATACATACAGCTCAATCCGCGTACAAAAAACTTACCTTTTCATTCTTGAAGCGAGTGCGGATATTCCCTAGCTCCTTATCAACACGAAGGCGCTCCTGTTCTTTGTTCTGGCAATTCCGAATGTCACTAATGAAGACCGATAAGCCTCTCATCCCGGAAAGCGCCATCTCCCAACGCCCTTAGATCCAGCAATCCTGCAGATCCAACACCCACTAATAACTAATTCACATATCACAATCAAATTGAAAGACCAATACATAAATATTTTCGCAGCTCGCCAGTGAAAATCTAACCAGCATATATGGGCGCAGCAAAATTTACGGATGCTGTGCTTTAGGTGGCGATCTAGAGTTGGAAAAGCCGTCAGACAGTGGAGGGAGACGACTCCAATTTAGTATTTAACTATTTGTGTATGTTGTGGATTTCTTCATTTCAAACATTTCGTCAGCTTTGATTTGAAATTTATTTGTTTTTAACTGCGGGCCTTTTCAAACGGGCGGGTCTTTGTAAATCTGTTTACATTTTCTGTAAATGGTATTAACAAATTGGGAAGTACAGTAAAATAATATTTTATATTCTACTATAATCAATTAATTTCTCAAAACTCCCTAAGCGGAAACTGAAATTCCCTTTCACTTCTCAATTTTAAAAAAATTTTCTTTCACTCTCCAACTCAAAAATAAAATCTTTTTTCACTCCTCAATTTTTCATAATGTTGTATCAAAATTCAGGAATCGCGTAGCTAAATCCCCAAATGATGTATTTTTTCCCAAATGATGTACATACAACATTTTGGGAAAAAAAATACATCATTTGGGGATTTAAATACGTGATTCTTGAATTTTGATACAACATTCTGAATTTTTTGGGAGTGGAAAAAGATTTTGTTTTTAAGTTGGGGAGTGAAAGAGAAGTTTTTTTAAACTGTGGCGTGAAAAGGAAGTTGAAAAACTTTTTGGTACTATTTAAAGATTCCCCCTAATATAATAGACAAAAATACAAATTTGGTGTTGTAAGTTTGTAATTTAGGCGAATTAGTCATGTACGTTTCAAATTTTATAATTAAGTTCTATAAGTTTGTAATTATGAGAATTTTGGTTTTGTCCGTTTCAAATTTTGCTATTAAGTCCTGTAAGTTCTAAAAATTTTGCAATTTATATCCAATTTTCGCAGGAAAATTCATTAGTTTGCTGAAATTGATCAAGTGGCTAATTTCTTAGTTGGCTTGACGGAATGAGATGACAAAAAATATCTGACTTGTATAAAAAATATTATTATATATGTGATGTATCTAATAAACATAATTATATTTGAACAAAAATATTATCATTCAGCGTAGTTTATAAGAAGGTAATTCGCTTAGATAGCTAACTCATTTTTCAATAGAATAGTCAAACTAACTCAATTAACTAGTCAACTCATAAATCTTATCGGCCGGCAAACCGAAGACGGACGATTACGGTCCCACGAAAATCTTTACATGCTTGTTTCAATTCAGGATGCCCTTGGAATTACAATTGTTGCAGCAACAATGCTCGGATTATCAATTCTCTTACTCTTAGGCGTTCTTGATTGGGACGACTGCTTAAGTGAGAAATCAGCATGGGACACTCTGGCTTGGTTTGTAGTTCTTGTAGGCATGTTAGGACAGTTAACTGACCTCGGCATTGTAAGTTGGACATCAGATTGTGTTGCCAGCTTATTGCAGCTGATGTCCTTAAGCTGGCTTACTGCATTCGACGTTCTTCAAGATTCATATTTCTCGATTCACTATGTATTTGCAAGCCAAACGGGCTAAGTTGGAGCGTTGCACTCTGCTTTTCTTGCTATGCATTTGGCTTAGGGAGTGCCAGGAGCGCTTGCAGCTTTGGCTCTTGCTTATAACACCAATTTGTTTAGTGCTTTGACATATTATAGCAGCGGGCAGGCCGCTGTGTATTTTGGAGGTAACAACTCTTTTTGGTTTTTGTTCGTATCATGTTACTTTTTGGGATAAATTACACTAAAATACCTAAGGTTTGATCTAATTACGCAAACTTCCAATGATACTTGAGAAATTATAACAACTTCCGTTTGGGATAAATTACACTGAAAGCTGTGCACTCTTCATCTTTTGGTGACATCCTTATCTGATTGTATCCGGAGGACCCATCCATGAAAGATAGAGCTTCATGTCCTGTGGTAGCGTCAACCATTTAGGCAAAGGGAAATCATCCTTGCGGCACGCTTTGTTCAGATCCCGAAAATCCATGCAAACACGTATTTGGCTATTCTTCTTCTTGACTGGTACGATGCTAGATATCTAGGTGGGGTACTTGACTTCTCTGATGAACCCAGCGTCTATCAATTTGTTTACTTCTGCCTCGACACGAGTGTTAGGAATAGTGCCCTTAAAGCATTGAGTACTTTACTATTAAGTTATAAAATCACAAACGATCTTTGAATAATATATGAAATGATTTTGTCCATAGGCAACACTTATTTATGTGCTTATTTGTCTGCTTGGGTTGACTGTTTATATGCATGTTTTGAACTCCCCTAATCCGAGATGTTGTCAAGATATGAGAACGGCATATGAAACAAGTTTTTGACTCCATAAGCGAGGATTAGTAAACTTCTCCAAATTGAGAGTCCGACAGACAGAGAGAGTGTCGACTTTGACTCTGTTGAGACTTGCTTATGTCCTTTTGAAGAATCACTCAGTTTCATGGAGTGATAAGTGCATGTGATGATGCGTTCATAATACATAAGGGTGATAGTTATAAGAACTTCAACACTGAGATGTCCCGCTTGAGAACATTCATAATTTCTTGCTTACTACTTAACTTATTTAATTATTTAATTAATTGGAAAATCAAGTGCTTGACTTATTTTCCAAGTCTTAGCAAAAATCAACTTTCTTTCTTCTACAATAGGAAGTTAGACTTTTCAACTTTCCTAAAGTTAAAAGTCACTAGTCAATAAATAATTTAATTCTTAATTAATTATTTATTGGATTAAGCTTGAGAAACAAAATCCTAATAATTAATTCAAAATTAATTAAAAGACTTAAATTAATTAATTACATTTAATTAATTAATTTTTAGAAAAGAATTCGTGTGTGGAATATTCCACACGCATGACCACGTCATAAGGACTACGTGTGATTGACATGTGGCAGCCATGTGTCACTTTGACATGTGGCAGTCACGTTCCAAACGTGACCCCGTGTTGGGGAATTTTCCCTCTTCGATCAACATTTTGATACTTCGTTAATCATATTAACCTCCAACCAAAGCCCTCGTATTCTGGCATTTGTATGTGACCCTTCAGGTTCATTATTCGATTAACAGTGACAACAATCAATTAATTCTCTGAATTAATTAATCACTTCACAGATCACACGATCGTAATCTAGTAATGGATGTGTGACCCTAGCCGAATAACGAAATAAATCGAAGAACCTTTCAGTCAATAACATTCAGTGAAATACGATTCTCCTACAATTCCATCTCTCGAATAAGAACTAAAGCATGAGAATATTCTTAGAGCCAAAATATGCTTGATCTTTAAAGTTTAGTTCGTTTCATATTCATTTTAAGTTTAATGGACTACGAACAACCTAATCAGTAAGAGATCAATCTTGTTCTTGTAACAATTTGTAGGTCCTTTATTGATTCTGCTAACTCTACATACGCCACTTGTGTAATCCCAACATAGCCCGTGGTTCAGGTTTCAATATTTTGAAACTCTTTTGAGCCTATATCAAAGATTACAGATTTAGCTCATATGAGACATTACAGAAGCTCAAGCCAAAGGATTAATTAATCATGTTATTGACCTTGTGAGATATTTCCTAATCAAGAAGTTTGTGGAAACTTCCTTTCCCATTTAGGAATGTTCTCATGCGGGACATCTCAGTGATGATGTTCTTGTAACAATCACCCTTATGTATTATGAACACATCATCATATGCACTTATCACTCCATGAAACTGAATGATCCTTCAAAAGGACATAATCACATAAGCAAGTCTCAACAGAGTCTACATTGACACTCCCACTGTCATCTGGACTCTTGACTTGGAGAAGTTTCTAATCCTCGCTTATGGAGTCAAAAACTTGTTTCATATGCCATTCTCATAAGGGCAAAGTTCTTGACAACATCTCGGATTAGGGGAGTTCAAAACATGCAAACAAATAATCAACCCTAACAGAAAAATAAGCACATAAAGAAGTGTTACCTATGAACAAATCATTTCGTTTATTATTCAACGATTATTTGTGATTTTACAAGGAATTAGTAAAGTACTAACTGCTTTCAGGGCACTATTCCTAACACAAAGCTCCAAACCCTCCATTCTCTCCCTCTTTTAATCGACACACCCAAGACCAAGGAAGACAAGGATTTCAAGCTACAATCTTCTTCTAAAATCTCAAGAATCGAGTTCACCATGATTTTCCTTCTCTTCTCCATTCTTTCTTCCAAGGTATAGTGTGAGTTTGTTAATTTGTGGGGTTAAATGAGGAGTTGGTGATGCTATGTGTACACATATGTTCCCTTGAGCTCATTTGATGCATATTTAATGGAATTTGGATTGTCGGTTGAGTATGGCATAGAACTCCATTAGTGGAGCTTAAAGAAGATGAAAATGGCAACTTGGTTTCTAGCTTGTTTCTTGCCAGTTTGATAGCATATTATGATAGAGCATGCATATATGAACTTATGTCTTGGATTTGAAATGTTTTAGTTAAGGTTTGATGTGGTTTTGGTGATTTTGCTTTCTCCCGAGTGTTGCACTAGATTTTATGCCTTGAGAAATCCACGGTTGTGGATTTGAGGCAGGAGGTTGTTTTCCTTGGCTGAGAATCTACAGACATGGATCCTCCCCTATTTTCTATTTGAGTTTGTTTTGCTCCGTTGACCCTTCATCCGAACTCTGATTGACCTAAAATTTTAATCACAGAAACCTATTTGAGTGTAGAGTATTCTCCAATCAGAATCACCTTAAAATTCCCTCTCATTTGTGAGATATAATCAATTCATTTTGGTGTCACCACTTTACCAAAAATCTGCTTTTGTTTTACTTCGCACCTATGCCATTTTCATATCACTTTGAACCACAACTTGAGCCATATATCGGAAAGCCCTATGTGTCTACTTTCATATCAAATTAATCAGAACCCAATTCCAACTTCTAAAACTTAAGATATTCCTATTTTTCTACAGCTTGCGCGTTTCTAAGAACTGTCAGCTTTTGCTAAACTTTGCCAAACCCCTCTTCTTGCATTCCTTTCACTCCCTTGGCTTTCGTATTGTGACACCCCTGCACGTGAGGAACCACATTTCCCACACTACAATCCAACACGAGTAACAAATGGAAGGTCCGCACCTGTATCAAACCTAGCGAACGGGAGACAAACAAGAACAAACCTCCTAAGCTAGGTGGAACATAGACCCTGCACATAAAACCAACCAACAAAATGAAATGCAATGGAAGACTAAAAATCAAACACATGCATTAGCCACGGGCCTGCAGAATTTAAACACACGATCCACAAGCAAACTTGGGCTCAAAGGCCTCTTTTAATCACAATACAAAAACCTGGCAAGGGCAATTAAATAAGAAATGTATAAGTATTCAAATCCAAATATTACAAGGTTGATTTATACATAAATTAGATACATAAGCGGATGTAAAGACTCTTCTAACTCCAACTTGACCAACTCAAAAGACTCGACACAACTCCACCTAGCTCGAAATTCCAAGCCAAGCCTGCACACTGAAAAGTTGGGGAGGGAGAGGGTCAGTCTACAACTCGATTGAGTGAGGGACTACCCACACACGTTACATATATATAAACAAAGCATATTCCAAACACATACACAGTTCGTGGACTTAGGAATAGTTTTGCGTACCAAAGTTTAGCCCGTGATACATATATACATATGGATTCTAATCAAATCAAAACAAAACAAAGCATAACGAATTCTTGCAAATCAAATCATATAGAAACATATCAAATCTTACCAATTCAGATCGAATCATATTAATTCATATTGGTTCAAATCATATTTTAACTTATATATCTAAAAGATCTATATTTTATCTTAATTAAGAATCTATCCCCATTTCACGAGCTTCATCAAAGCATACATACAAAACTCGGTGGGTACGAGTACAAATCCCATTCTGGGCTCCTCAAACGAAACATACGAATCATACAAATCAGATGTAACACCTGGCGTGGGATATCACATCCCCTGGCACCGAGACCCGGCCCGCATATGAAATGGACAATCCATACACGAGCTAGATCCCAGAGACTGAGGACAAACACACACACTAAGCTAGGTGGGCTAACCCTTGAACCAAGCAAACATACAACAGAGCAATAAGAACAATAAAAGCGGAAGCATACATTATATACATTCATGTACAAGTGAGCCACGGGCTCTACAAAATCATAACATTCACATAACACTGCCTTCTCAGCCTCAAGTACATAAAGTAAGTGCCACAGGCGTATAGTTCAATAATACCAAAGTAATTAAATACATATGCTAGTGTTCAAGGTAAGAGCTAGAAGCAAATGCAAGACATATGACTCGAATTCCCGCCTAGCTCCACCTAACCTGCACAAAACCTGAAAGACAAATGGGTTCAGTCTAAAAGAGACTGGTGGGTATAAAAGCGGCTTACAATATATATAAAGCGGTAAATAGACAATCACATGCATAATATAATCCCAAGTGAGGTTTTATAATTAATTTCCCAAGTGGGTAAAGAAATCAACACATGGAATTATATCTTTCATTCCATTAAGTCATTAAAAGCCCAGCGAGTGGGCGTGCATAATTCTCCTTCCGCCACCTCGTGTAATTCATTAACATTCATTCATTCATATCTTTCATTCATGCATTCTTTCATACGGTGCACATTCATATAATTACAATACGTTCGGCCAATCCATGTACCGGCCTTCCCGCACATTCCTCCTTCTCTGGTTGGTGAATGGTTTTGCAAGGCCCGACACCCATGCGTTGACCTAGAGGGGTACATGAATCCCCAAAAGGCACTCAGTGACTATCCCTCGCTATCTCCAACGAGTTCAAGTTGCGCCGTTAGTTGGTGGGACTAGTATGAGGGATCCCCGTCAGCCCATGCCTCCCCGGTTAGCCACTCACACTAAGCCCTTGGGCCCCATTCTGTGCATTCATTCATTTCTAGCTAAATCAAGGTAGGGTTCAAACAAAAGGCTTTACGTTTGCAATTATTTACTCGATTAAAACCACTCTTACATATATATAGTTTTGGTTTAAAACATTTCACATAGGGCTCTATTAGGTCGTTTTAACTAGTAGTGGAGAAACCCACCTTATACGCCAAAAGAGAGCAAGAGAGAGTCTCAAGGGGCGGCCTCGTCTCCGAACAAACCCGGATCTGTGCAAAACAAGTGAAGTGAGACATATGAGACCAAATGAGACGCTCGGCTATGAAATGCTTATGTCAGGACATGCACAAGAAGATATTGGATGCAATAAAGAAGTTCATGTGCACAATAAATGCATTCCAAGCCACATTCGATCATTTCATTCATTCTTTCGTTCATTCGGTTCATGAATCATTCCAATTTGATGCATAATTCACCCATAATAATCAAGGCACATAATTCATCAAGTACACAAGTTAAAGAGTCATAAAACTTGTAAGAGAAACATACGAGACAAAAGAACAAACAAGGAAGCAGAAACGAAACAAAAAACACAACAAACAAGTTCCCAAAAAATAACCCTGACCGGGCTAATGCTACTGCCTCATTTTTCCAATTAGCCCAGCCTAGGGCTATTTCCTTCACAAAATAGCCTGGCCGGGCTAATTGCCCATCTTTGAAAAAAATGTTTTAGGCAATGCGGGAACCAAATCAACACCCAAAAACACTCCAAAATCAAACTAAACACTTCCATAAAGTCATAAACTCATACAAGAACATATCAAGACATAGAGAGGCATTCAAGAAATGAGAAATACGTTCATACATTCAAGAATGTGCACATAAGGGTCATAAACATTCAACTAGGGCAAATTAGCATAAATGAAGGTATAATGAATCGAATAAGCACATTCTTGGCACAAGAATTCTCCTACACACTTCATACTTACATAATTCAACAATTACCAAACAAGATGATGAAGGGGAACAAGCATTCAAGGGGTAAAACCACTCCAAATCCTTCACTCATGCTAGAACTCATTCAATTAGCACATATCTTGCACAATGAAGCATCAAACCACTTAATCAAGTTTTCCCCTACCCAAACCCTATATATACACTAAGGCAAGAAAGTACCCAATCAAAATCTAGCCAAGAAGTTCAAGTATAACTCAAGAATTGACATCAAGATCACTTACATATGCATATAAAAGCAAGAAAGTGCATAGAAGTGCAATACCACCTAGCTCACCCAAAAACTTGAAAGAGCATTAATGGCACATTCATCCCTAGCCAACTACCATGCAATTATTACCTCTAGAATCATATAAAAACATTCAAGGAACAACAAAGAAGACATAGAATCCATCAAAAGCCATGCCATCACAAGAATTCAAATTTGGGCTCTAACCCTTACTATTCATTCAATTTCCCAATCATACAATCCCATGGTTTATGCTTACTATATCTATCATGAAAGATGCACATGGATGCAAGGAATTGAAATATGAAATCACCTTGGAGAGTTATGCAAGGAAAATGGGGGTCTTGAGCTTGAAATTGATCAACAATGGAGGAAAATGGAGGGGGAGCCTTTCTTCTTTCTTTCCTTAGTTGAAAATGAAATGTTTAGTGTGTGTGGGGGGGTGAGGCTCGGTGGTGAGCTGATGAGGGAGAGAAAAAGTGAGTCCAAGTGGGTTATAGGGTCAAGAGTAGGTTATTAGGTGTGTAGACTAGGTACGCGTACGTTAAGGACTCTATTTCGGTCGTTTAAGGGGGTAAAATGGCTCGTTCGGGTCGTATGAATGCCAAATAAATTCCAAATAATTCAACCACTCATGCCATTAATTAAAATACGCAAATTTATCATATAGTCAAGTTCCAAGAAATTCCACACGCGATTAAAAGACACGCGATCAATTTGTACAAACGCACGTAACACATTCGATCAATTAATTCAATCAATTCACGTTTTTTACTTAAGTCACATAAACCATTTAATTCACGTTGTCAAATATTTCAAGTAGTAACAAATTATTCACATAAATACGTAATTAAATGAATTGAAATCACGCAAATAATACCGCACATAACGTACCTGTACAACCGAATGATCTGGGCGTCACACGGCAGTCACGAACCCAAGCCCGAACCTTTTTCGAGCCGACTTGCGAAGCTCGCGAGCCAGCTCGGCTTGTTTACATCCCTATCTGGGTCGAAATCAGGCGTCCTACTGTCCACGTCAGCCACCACGCGGCATGAGCTTGGTGGGCCAGTTAGGGACTCCAATTTCTCCCTCATCAAATAATAATAATAATAATAATAATTATAATGATAACTGATAATGTTATATTAAGTGCTAGAGGAATGTTTGGTGTATTGTACTCTTTGTTTCTTTTTATTTATTTATTAATTTTTTCACACTTTTATAAAATGCCAATTAATTCACACTTTAAGGACGTATTAACTCTCTTTTCTTCCTCAGTTTCATTTAATTATTTTATATTTCTTTTATCTTTTTTCCAATATTTTATAATTTATATTTTAATTATTATTTACTAATATAATATTTTCACATCTATTAATGGGGAATGAGACAAACCACCGCACAAGATAAACTAGACATTCATTTTCCTATGGAAAACTATCCATACTAACCGCCTAATTCAAATTTGTAATTAGATTTCACTCCCTATTTTTGACAAAAATATCAAAATAATCTTAAAAAACATGAAAGGATATAACGAATCACTTTTCACTGCCACACAAATCATTTTGTTAATACCTCATATACACGATTTTACACTTTTATTTTGTATATTAATACTATAAAATATAATTTTCATACTTCATACGTAAAAATTACAATAT
>JBBMKE010000008.1:5404024-5417399 GCA_037834125.1 Lippia alba
CTTATCTTCTGGATCCCCCTCAGCAATCTGTTTCAAAATAGTAATCTCATCCATGGCTGCTTCTGTGTAATGTTGAGAACTCTTTTGAACTTTCAGAGCTACATATATCTATCACAAGAAGAGGAGAATAAGGAATTTAGAATTAGATAGGATTACTACCCATTATAATCAATACACCTTAGAAAGTCACATGAATGACGGCATAAATCATTTGGCGTAGACTCCCTCCCACCCCCAGCCTCCCACATACGCATTCGGAAAAAAAAAAAAAGATGTTTGTGTTTGTACACAACTTAAACTTATTTCCATCCATTAAAACACCATAAAGTTGATAAAATTGAGTCAATATGACTAATAATGTCATCTAATTCGACCAGAAATTTGCTTACCACATACACTCTGAGCTTCCTAATGAAGAAGAAATCTAGAGAAGTCGAGGGAGGTACAATCTGTTGAAGGTATTCACTTGTTTCTACAAGAAACCAAACAGGGGAGTATGGAGACTAAATGAAGAAAAGAGCCAAAACCACACTGTCCCTCCAAAACTAGAATTACTTGCACAAAGAACAAAATGCAAGTCCCATGATCAAACAAACGAGTCTTGTTTGACCACTCTAACATTCTCTTATAAACTTCCATGTCAAAAATCCTGGACAAAAACACATGGAGAGCCAAATGCCATAAAGAGAATTGCACACTCCCATCCCGCACTCGTTCAGGCACACACAATGTTAAACACTGGAATCAGAATTAGATATAAATGCAAAGAGTGCAGAATCCAAAAACAGAAACGTACAGATTTGTGAGTGTCCCAAGCTAGCCAGACGGTGGAGAAGTGGCCCCAGCCGAGCTTGCACTGAACAACATATCTTCCGTGTTTGAAGGTATCGCCGATCCTGACAGCGTGGTATCCACCGCGGCGATAGTCCTCAGTACCCTCATCTTCAGAAGTATAATCGCTAGTCTCGCTCACATCGTCGCCATTTCTGTCCTCCGCCTCCGCCATCAATCGATCGGAGAATTCAAAAACAGAGATCGCGGCGAGATTGAGGTGGTAGGATCTCAGCCCCAAACCAGAGTTGGAAGTGTGTATTTGTGTTAGCTAGGGTTTTTCTCCTTAATTTAATTTCAGCCGGAGAAGTTGGTTCTTGGCCTTGGGAAATGAAAAACAACGAAATTCATTATTCAATTACTATCATTTTTCTTTTCCTCTTTTTGTGGATAAAATATTCAATCAAACAAACATTCGCCAACATTCATTGGAATTTGGACATACACTTCGGTTAATACATACTAGCAACTCCGCCCACACTTTGTGTGCGCAAAATAATCATAAATTTAATTTTTTATATAATTATTTTTAATATAATTATAATTTTATGATGAGTAAATTAGATAAGATAATACAAAATTGAAGAGAGAAAAAAAACTAAAGATAAATAAGTGATATAAAAAAAAGAAGGAATTTAAGAGTCCATGAATATAGAAGAGTTTAAGCAGAAATTGTATAGAAGAGTTATGTAGAAAACTGTAAAAATACGTGGTGTTAAAAAATAAAAATAAAAATAAAAACGGACACCAAGAGACCAAACTTTGGTCTCTCACTTAATAAATAGTATAGATTATTATTGCATGTATTTTTGTAACGTTTCTTTTCTTGCAAACATGAAATGTGTTGGTACAAAATAATATATATATTATAAGTTTGGAAAATTTAGCATATATATCATTTATTATTGATAGTTGGTTACCTTAAACATGAAATTTTTGTTTTTTTAACACATCGAGGTGAGATTCGACCTTAAACATGAAATTTATATTTAAAGAAAATAAATACATGGAATCATGGATAGGATCATACTGTATTGCTTAAACATGTATGGGCTAAGTAAATTGGAAATGAAAAAAGAGCAGATCCTTCTGTGAAAATGGGCCGAATTGCATACGGGCTTGTTGAGATTTGGGCTCCAGAGATGCTTATGCTATGACGTTCTCTTTTTGTTTTATACACCTGATTCATATATGTTTTGTGCTGCCAAACTCATATGGAAGCAAATTGTATAATCATAATCTACGTAATAGTTTACCTGCAGCTTAATTATTTACTATAGAATCAAAAATACTACGTCAACTTTTTGTAGTTTTCATATATCAATGCAGTCTAGACATGCTATGGCCTATGTGTATATTTATAAGAAGGGATCAGAGTCCCAATTGCCAATTGCATCGAAAAGGAGGAAAAATGAATGCAAAAATTCTCATCTATGTTAAATCAATCACTCAAAATAGTCTAACAAGACTTTTTCAAATTTAAAATTTATCTTTGAACTAAATTGAAAAAAAATGAAAGAAGTTACCAAAGTGCCGTGTGGAGTGGGGGACAATACAATCTTTTTCAAGTTGGAAGTAGAGTGGAAGGGGGGACGAAATAAAAAGAGCAATGTGGGGACAACCTTTTAATTTATTGACTTGGAAATGAGTTGGTTTCAAAAGTCATCAAGAAGCTCCTAACCGAAAGAAAAGTAAAATAAATTAAAGCAACTTCTCCCGCATCATTTTATAAGATTCTTTAATAATCTATAATCATTACCACTAAAGTATAATAATCAACAGCCAGCCTATTTGTAGATAGTGACATTTATATCCCAATATCAACTATACTATACTGATTGAGCTGCAGAAATGCATGAATTAAATATCTCTTCATATTGTAGCGATTATGTAAATGAAACATACATATAATTAAATAGAATTGGTACTAGTTCCAAAGTCTCCGGTCATTGTTGCCCCACAAATACAATTTACAAAACCCTCTTTCTTGACTAATTAGACTTATGTATCCTTAATTAATTCTGATCAATAATTCAGTACGGAACAAAATATTATAACATACAAAAGAGGCACATGAGTCCCTTTACATTGTTAGCATCAAAAGTGGCACATTGTTGCAGTAAGCTCAGTGTCTGACTCTTTTTTCCACTTTTCCACCTGCAGTTCAGGCTTTAGGGAGAAAGGCAGGAAAATGAAATAGAAATATAATATACATTTCTGTCTGCAGCCTGCAACAACAAGACATTTCCTGTTCCCATACACCTACACTACACTACACTACCTGTACTTCCTCCTATATATCATTTTTGGATAATATAATATTTGAAAAAAAAATTCAGAAACATGGTTGTAATTTTATTATTCATATTAGCTAGATAATGTATGCATAGATGATACATCTGAACAGTGGCGGAGTCACATTGAGTTGAGGGGGTACAATTGACCCCCTCAAAAAAAAATTTTTTTTTTTAATTATGTATGTAAGTATATATTTTTGTGTATTGTGTATGAAATTTTTTTGTGTTTTTTCATTATTGACCCCCTCAATAAAATTAAAATTAATACTAGTGAGGGTTAATATAGTAAATTAATAATAATTGAGATAAATTATGCTTTGGTCGACCCCCCTAAATAAATTTTCTAACTCCGCCACTGCATCTGAATATATTGATCTACATTGATCGTGATGAAAATTGACTATTATATCCTTGTACCTCACATTTTCTGGGTGAAATTTTAATTTTTTCTTTGGATAGTTTAATTATGGGTGAAGACGTTTTTTCAGAAAACATCTTTAAAGACGTTTTTCAGAAAAACGCCTTTAATAGAACTTTACAGCAATTTTTTTATAAATAATCAAAAAATTTAACTAATAAATATATTATTAACAGATTACCTACAAAAGTTATTGTCAATAAAATTTACATACAATTTATCTACAAAATATTTTGTTGGTAAATTTTACAGACAAATTACCTACCAATATTTTTGTCAATAAATTATTAAAAAGTAAAAAAATTGTAATTATAATTTTGTCTACAAATTATCTACAATATGTTATGTCAATAAACTTAATTTAAATTTTCCCAAAAACTACCAAAAAACCTTGATTCAGAGTGATATAAAACTTTCCCATAAATATTTATTGTTAAAATATTTATATTTACTCATATATAACCTTAATTTAAATATAAAACTTTCCCATATAAAACCTTAATTTAAATATTTTTCTCTCTACTTTTCTCACTACACGATCTCCAATACTTTCATTATCTTTATTGTAGAAATATTTATATTTACTAAAGAGTGATTAGTATTAATAAAACTCTCCAATACTTTTATTATCTTTATTGTTGAAATATTTATATTTACTAAAGAGTGATTAGTATTAATAAAACTCTATCGCCCACTTAAAGATTTCTTGTAATAATATCTTTATTAGTTAAAATTTTTGATTATTTATAAAAAACTGCTAAAGTTCTATTAAATACGTTTTTCAGGAAAACGTCTTTAAAGGCGTTTTTCGGAAAAACGAAGACGTTTTTCCGAAAAACATCTTAACACATAAGACGTTTTTCCGAAAAACATCTTAACACATAATTAAACTATCCCAATAAATTGCACCATTCTTACACTAGAGACATGAAATGTGCGCCAAAATTAAAATTTCACCCATTTTCTGATTTTCACAACTTTCAAAATAGAATGTTACACTTTTTTGTTTTATAAAATTAATATTTTTTGTAATTTTAGCTTTATATCATTGAAATTATATACGTTTAGTTTTATTACTTTCAGTTATAATTTTGATTCCTCCTTTCAAATAGTGGACGAAAAATGCATTTTTGTCAGTGAGTGCAGTTTGAGGGAAAAGTTATTGTTCATTATGTTATTTTTTACTTATTAATAACTCATTTTAACACCTTAAATCAATTTTGAAACATTACTTTGAATCACTCTCATTAAATTAGTATGGTGTTAAATGAAGTATTCATAAACAAACTCTCAAAAAAAATAAAAAATCCAATTAACAATATATTTTTTCTCCCATATTCCATTAACAATAAAAAAAAATACATTTTTTGACAATTATTTACCAGACGGACCAAAATTTCAACTTCTTTTAAAAAAATAAAACTAAAGGTATCAATTAAAACAAATGATACTAAAGTTACAAAATGACTAATCTTTTGGATAAAAAATTAGAACACATGAGACTACTGAAGTTTGAAATTCTTAACAAGATTGAAGAACTTTAAAAGATTAAGTTTAAAAGATTTTCGAGGTTCTTGACTCATTCCCTTAAGCCTTAAAGTACGAGTTATTTTTGTTTTTATAAATTATCATATTTCAAATTTTAAAAATATAGTCATTTTATGATTGGATTAATTTAAAGTTAAATTATATTAATTTAATCATATATTTTGAATTAATTATTTTTAAAATAAATATCAAGTAGCAATTTGATTGCTTGATGAGACAACAAAATTGGAGATTCTTGACAAGGTTAAAGAAGTTTAAAAGATTTTCAAAATTTCCGGCTCAATCTCATAAGGTACGAGTTTATTTATTTTTATTTTTATTTAATTATATTAATTCAATCTTATGTTTTAAATTAATTAATTTTATGATATCAATTCAGTCGATTCTATTTTTTACACATGGCATAAAAGAATGAAGTTAAAATTTGACAAAGTGGCGGATAACAAACGAAAAATTGCAAAGCATCCGCTTCTTTAAGCCTTTAATGCTTGATTGCTTGGCAATACTTAATTGTTTTTAATTGTTGTAACTAAATATTTTTATGAGAAAATGTACATAGCACAAGATGAGATACTAGAATTTTAATATCCAATTCTTTTTATTAATTTTCACATATTTTAACCTATCTGATTAGACTATGATATTTACATGAGTTTTATTTATTTACTATTTATAATTAAAAAACACTTAACTTATGTACATTTATAATTAAGTATATTAAAGTAATAGGATTTGATTTTAATAGTAATTTATTTATTAATTATAAATCATATGTATTGCACATATTATTTTCATTCTATGTGACTTAATTATTCATTTTAAATTATTTTAATTTACAAAAGTCATACAAATATTGTGATTTATATTATATACCGATATCATGCATCGCACGGGCATACGCTAGTAAAAGCTTAATCAATAAGATAGTAAATTACTAAGCAAATCACTATGTAATGTTTTATTATTGTATGTTCTCAAATTAAAATGACAAATACTAAACATTTGAAACACATGCAAGAAGTATTTTTCTTGAAATCCGAATGTTACATCAATGATAATTTTAAAAATAATGTCTCTCTTTATGATTAAACAATTGCATATACCACAAGACAATTTCAAATTCATGTACAAATTAAAAGTCAAAATATAAATATAACAAAGTTTGATCAAAATTATAATTTGAAACCAAGCATTTCATAAAGCACTACATATTATGAAAACACATGTCCAACTAAATAAATTATTACTTTCCATGCTACCCAATTTTCATTAAATACCATAACCCTAAAATTTATTAGTATATTTGAACAAACAAAACATATCCACTCACTCACATATAACACAACAAATACATTGTACTTTATTATTTTCGTTTACATATATTCTTTATCTTCTCCCGATAAAGACATATTCTTTAATTCTAAACATTGCTTTGTCATTCTTCCTATTTTTTCTATATAAAAGTCCATCATTATTAATTGCCATATGTTTTGGGAAATTCAAATAAGTATTGGTAGAGCGAAAAATAGTGTGAAAAGAAACAGACCATGTTATCGCTTTGGTAAAGTAAAAATGCTTCTATTCTATTTTTGGAAGCACCTCACCAAATAAAATAGACAGCTAGCTAACTGAATGACTGGATTGAAAGCTCGAAAAATTGGTCAAAAAAAGCAGGGTTGGTGACTCCACAGGAATTTAATCAAAAGTCAGGGGCAAAATAGTCAGTCCAAAGAGAAGAGAAATGCACGAATTCCGTTGAAGATGCAGTTTTGGATGCACTTCCATCAATTTTTATTTAAATTGAATCTAATTTAACTCGAATATATTATATTTTCCATTTCACATTCCCCTGCGGTTCTTGCACTTCCCTGCGGTTACCTTTCGGTTCTCCATCTTTGCTTTAACGATTGAACTTTCCAATGCGCTTTAGCATTTCACTGCACAAACTAACCGTATTGGGTAAATGTAGAGAAATTTATTGCTCGTCTTGAAGAAGCCATTTACATATACAGTAGTCTATATTCCTGTCCCACGAATCACGCGCTCATAGTACTACTCTCATACAACCGTTGTCACTCCAAAAAACTTGTACCGAGAGAGAGAGATTGCAGAAAATGTCTGGAAGAGGAGGACGCAACCGTGGTGGCGGAAGAGGACAACAACCGCCGCCTTCCGCCGGCCGCGGCGGTGCTCCTGGTCGCGGTAGAGGCCGCGGTGTCAATGCTCCGCAGACGCCGGAGCCATCTGCTCCGTCTATTCCGACGCCTCCTTCTCGAGGTCTGAGCGATGAAATGGAGAAGAAACTGCAGTTGCAGGCTTCGTCTTCCTCGGCGACTGCGGAAGTTGTAGCGGCGACTCTGCCGCCGGCGTCTTCGAAGGCGCTGAGGCATCCGGCGAGGCCGAGTTACGGTACCATAGGAAGGAAGGTTCTAGTGAAGGCGAATCATTTTCTTGTGAACGTGGTGGACCGAGATCTACATCATTATGATGTAAGTGTCAGCTCTGTTTTCTTTGAACATTTATTTCCTACTCGCGACACGTTTCTCATACCGTATAAATACCCCGTGACCATATATGTGCACGAAGCTATTTCCCATGCGTGTTTTTTGACGGATGTGTGCTCTGTTTTATGGATGTGTATGTAGTTTGACGTATATGTGCTCTGTTTCGTGATTGTGTATGTTTTTTGACTTAATGTGTGCTCTGTTTTATGGATATGTATGTTTTGGCGTTGATAAGTCCCAGCTTACTTCGTTTTAATAGTTTTATGCATGAGAATATTTGAGTGTGTTCTTATAGATGTATCCTTCAGTTTGCGTATCATGATCTTAACAAGGTTCTAGTGTTTCTTTTGTGTGATCAGTGCGTCTGATGTCCTTGACAAGGTTCTAGTGTTTGTTATCTTTAAAATAAATCTATCCCATTCTCTGTTGATGTTGAAGAACAAACGTGATTTTTCTGAATAGATGCATATTTGCCAATATCTATTGTTTGTTATTCTTGCATTTGTTGGTTACAAATGGCATTTCTGTGATTGACTTTTAGTTTGTTTTATATATTTAGGTGTCTATTTCTCCAGAGGTGTCCTCAAAGAAAGTATGCAGGGAGATTATGAAAGAGCTCGTTAAATCATTTCAAGCATCACATCTGGGCAAGCGGAAGTTAGCTTATGATGGAAGGAAAAGTTGCTACACAGCAGGACCTCTGCCTTTTTCCTCAAAGGATTTTGTTGTCAAGCTGGTTGATGGTGATAGTAGAGCTGGGTGAGGTGTTCCTAACCATGCAAACCTTTTTATGTGGATATCCTGCACTGTAGGGAAACGTAATTCAGTAATCTTAGCTCAAAATTTCTTGTTATCTATTTGCAGGAGGGAGCGAGAATTCAAGGTCTCGATAAAATTTGCTTCAAAGGCTGACCTTCATCACCTTTTCCAGTTTTTGCAACGTAAACAGTTCGATGTCCCACAAGAAACTCTGCAATTTCTTGATGTGGTTCTTCGGGAAAAGCCATCTAACAGGTGTTAGTTGTCTTCTAAATATCTCAGTTATGGTTGTGTATTTTATGTACTCACCTTATTTTTGATTTACAGCTATGAAGTTGTTGGGAGGTCTTTCTTTCACCCCAATTTGGGAGATGTTGGGGAACTTGGTAATGGCTTAGAATATTGGAAAGGGTTTTACCAGAGCCTTCGTCCTACACAGATGGGCCTCTCTTTAAATATTGGTATGACTTTCTGTACTTTGTGCTTTGTTTAGTTAGAGTATCTTTTAGCTGGGTAGTGCTGAGCTTGTCTTTCTAATTTACGTGTTATTGTTCATTAGTTGGCTGGTTGTATAGCATGCAGTCTCTAGCGTATATTTGATACACCTCATTTCTGTTGTTGATTATCTTTCTGCAGATATGTCAGCTAGAGCATTTTTTGAGGCCATTTTGGTGTCTGAGTTTGTTGTGAAGTACTTCAACAGAGATATGAGTAGGCCTTTATCTGACCAAGATCGCATAAAGGTACCAACATTAATGTATCAATTCTAGTTTCTATAATAATGTACTGTTTCCAAGTCCAAGAGTGAGTGAGTTTGGAACAACTGTTTGTATCATGCTCTATGTCACTGGTTATCTTAAGGAATATATTCCTGAATCAGCCTTTTCCTTTCAGGATTTTCTTTATTTATTACCATCTCATTATTCCCTCAATTATATATATGTCAACTCCCCATGGTGAAAATGTCTGTTTTTGGGTTTTCAGCTGAAGCGAACTCTAAAAGGTATCAAGGTCGAGATTAACCATCAAAAATACATCAAACGATACAAGATATCTAGTTTGTCTACGGAATCGACAAATCAGTTGATGTAAGCTCTTCTGTTCATGACTTTGTTCTTTAAGTATGTTGTGATTAATGGTAACAGTTGGTTCTACATCTTAATCAATGCTTGAAGGTTGAAGGCTGAGATTACTGTTTAATTTACATTGTTCATAAAAAAAAAAAAAATCAGGTTTCCCAGGGATGAGTCTGGGGCTATGATATCTGTTCCTCAGTACTTCAGAGAGAAGTACAATATTGTGCTAAGGTATCCTCATTTGCCTGCTCTTCAAGCAGGAAGTGCTGCTAGACCCATCTATCTTCCCATGGAGGTATTCTTCTGTATTTGAATTGAATGTTCCTTCTGTAACTGTTATCCTCTTGGATACTGTTTTCTTGTAAATTCATAAAATTTTATATGCTTTTTCTCCAGCTTTGCCGAATCTGTGAAGGGCAAAGATATTCAAAGAAATTAAATGAAAGACAGGTCACCTCATTGTTGAAAGCTACGTGTCAACGACCAGACCAAAGAGAAAATAGCATCAAACAGGCATGGATATTTGGATTCTATCATTTATAACCTTTTGGTTTCAATATAATTTTGTAATGAATGTTTTTTTGGCCAATTTTACTTTATGTACTCACTACTCACTTTTCCGAGTGATTTTTACCTTCAGATGGTGAAACACAACAACTACAACGATGAACTTGTGAGCGGAGAGTTTGGTATGAATGTTAGTCTCGAACTAACCTCGATAGAGGCACGGGTTTTGCCTGCTCCAATGGTATACCTCTGCCAAAATGTGTTGTCATTTTCCCGCTTGCACAACTTCTTACTTGCTGCTGCTATTTTGAATTTACAGCTTAAGTATCATGACACGGGAAGAAACGCTCGGATTGAACCAAGTGTAGGGCAATGGAACATGATAGATATGGTGAACTCTTTTTGCTGAAAGTATATTTTGGTTTTTGCTTGTACTAATAGCTGCTGCAATTTGTTAACTTGCTCTGTCATCAAAACATGATAGTTTTAATGTTGCTCTTTCTCATTTGTACTATTGATATGTGGAAGGTAAGAATTCATGTTGCATCTGTTGTAACTTTAGGAATTCTATGTTGAGCTAGGAGACGTTTACATATTATTCATTGAGATTATCTAAAATATTTTCTGTTCTTCAGAAAATGGTCAATGGTGGAAAGGTGGAAAACTGGGCTTGTGTTAGCTTCTCACGTTCGAATATTGATGTCAATAGATTCTGCAATGAATTGATCAATATGTGCTGCAGTAAAGGGATGGTGTGTATTGATTTGCAGATATTACTGTCTGGCCCCTCGCAAAGTGTCAAATGATCTGATTATATCTTTTGTTTGTCTTTAGGAATTTAACCCAAGGCCTTTAGTTCCTATTCGCACAGCCCATTCTGGCCAGGTTGAGAAGGCCCTAGCTGATGTTAATGCACTGTGTGGCGCGGAAAAACTCCAGTTGCTAATTGTTATTTTGCCTGATTTCAGCGGGTCATATGGTCAGTACAGCCTCTTTGTGTCTTGAACCTAAAATAGAATGTTGATGAGATTATCTGCTATACTTTTCTTCTAATTTACAGGGAAGATCAAGCGGGTATGTGAAACGGAATTGGGAATTGTTTCACAATGCTGTCAACCAAAGCAGGTTATGAAGTATAATAAACAATATATGGAAAATGTGGCATTGAAGATAAATGTCAAGGTATATTAAAAGTTCTCTTGCTCGTTCAGCATTGTAATCCCCTTTTTCTTCTATGGTGTTGAAGACAGACTCAATTCCTTGCTCCTTTTTTATGTTTTTTATGGTTTTCACCAGGTTGGAGGGAGAAATACCGTCCTGGAACTGGCCGTGTCTAGAAGAATGCCTTACTTGACCGAGCGTCCTACCATTATTTTTGGTGCTGATGTCACTCATCCTGCACCTGGAGAGGATTCCAGCCCTTCAATTGCTGCAGTATGCTAAACCTTCTCCATTACAATTATTTTTGTACCTTCGAGTGCTGATGTCATTGTACCTTGCTGAGGAAAGATGTTCTATCTGTATTTGCAGGTGGTGGCTTCAATGGATTGGCCTGAAGTGACAAAATACAGAGGACATGTTTCTGCACAGGCCCACAGGGAAGGGTTGATCCAGGATCTATATAACAGGAGAGAAGATGCTAAAATGGGCCATGTTCACGGAGGCATGATCAGGTCAGTTTATTATTTAGTTTTTTAACTATAGGATTCGTGTTATTATCATAATTATATTTTGTGTTTCAGGGAACATTTGATGGCCTTCTACAAGTCTACGAAGCAGAAGCCTCACAGAATTATATTCTACAGGTTAATTCGTTAATGTTATCATTTGCTTCAGTAGCTGGCATGTTGCTATTGAGTTTATAACTATTGGTTTTATAATGGCAGGGCGGGTGTCAGTGAAGGACAGTTCAACCAAGTTCTTCTGTATGAAATGGACGCAATCAGGAAGGTGTGCTTCTTTTAAGATTTTTGGTGTTATGTTTCTGTTATATTTTAATTAAGGAGTTTGTATTTTTGTTACTGAAATGGAATATATGATCATGTTTAGGCTTGTGTGTCTCTAGAAGAAAGTTATCTTCCTAGAGTCACTTTCGTGGTTGTGCGAAAGCAACACCACACACGGCTCTTTCCAGGTAATGATGGAGATCAGAGAATGACCGACAGGAGTGGTAACATTTTGCCAGGTATAAATTCAAGTTTCTGATTTCTTTTGTTGGTTTCTCCAGTTCTCTTCTCTTGTATATAACATGGTAGTACCTATTTGGTCAGGTACTGTGGTTGATACAAAGATATGCCACCCCAATGAGTTTGACTTCTACCTGTGTAGTCATACAGGGATCACGGTAAAACTTGTAACATGATTGGTGATCTTTTTAGCCGTCTAATGGAATGCTTTATAAGATGTCATTTTTTTGATTTCGAGCAGGGAACTAGCCGCCCAACATATTACCGTGTGCTGTATGATGAGAATCAATTCACTGCAGATGGTTTGCAGATGTTGACCAACAGCTTGTGTTACACGTAAGTTTCCCGGCTAGTAGGAAAATTTTAATTCAACTTTGTCTCACAAAAGGCAGTTCTTAAGTTTTGAGGTTTTTCCAGGTATGCTAGGTGTACTCGGTCGGTTCCTATTGGTAAGTCTTCATTTCGGTGTGCTTCCTGATTTCACATTGTTTGGTCTAATCTTTAAATGTATACTGAGCTGGTGAAATTTTGATGTGTTTATGCAGTGCCACCTGCCTACTACGCCCATCTAGCTGCATGTCGTGCGCGTTACTACATTGAGGGGGCTGAGTTGTTTGACAGTGGATCAACTTCAGGAGGTGTTGGTCAGCCTGCACGCGATAGGTACAGAGAGGTGCGACCACTGCCCGTGATCAAGGAGAATGTCAAGGAAGTTATGTTCTACTGCTGATTCTTTTGACAGCAGTGCTTTTTGAGTTCGACGTGGTTAACAAATCTAAGATCGCATTATATATATATATAAATTTTTTCCCTCAGATTCGGGCCATTTGGTATATTAAAATTTTTATGTATTGCCATTTTAACACAGTGGATAGGCTTCTCAGCGAGGGGAAACAAGACATTAGAGCGCAAAATATAGTTTTGCGAATCAGAATCCAAAAATCTAAGGTGAAACAAAGTTATACTAATTATCAATAGACCATACGAATATAATAAACAATCCAGACATAATGGTCATTTAATAGTGTAATATTTTTCCTAAGAGAAGCCGTATTACGTTCATGAAGTACAATAGAACAATGTATAACAAAAAGACGAGCTTAACCTAAAATTCTGCTACCCAAGTAATACATAATTCACCATGGATGGTCATCATAATCAAAGACCCAAAAAAAAAAAAAGAATCAACAAAAACAAAATTATATAGGTATGCTTATCTCCATCACAAAAGTAGACGGAGATCAAGGAA
>JBBMKE010000008.1:5420629-5433292 GCA_037834125.1 Lippia alba
CATTGTTCATGGAGGCTTGATCAGGTCTGTTTTTTATTTAGTCTTTTAATTATAGAATTTGTGTTTTTATCATAATTATGTTTTGTGTTCCAGGGAACATTTGATGGCCTTCTACAAGTCTACGAAGCAGAAGCCTCACAGGATTATATTCTACAGGTTAATTTTGTTAATGTTTTCATTTGCTTCAGTAGCTGGCATGTTGCTATTGAGTTTATTGTAACTATTGTTTTATAATGGCAGGGATGGTGTCAGTGAAGGACAGTTCAGCCAAGTTCTTTTGCATGAAATGGACGCAATCAGGCAGGTGTGCTTCTTTTAAGATTTTTGGTATTGTTTCTGTTATATTTTAAGTCAGAAGTTTGTATTTTTGTTGCTGACATGGAATATATGATCATGTTTAGGCTTGTGTGTCTCTAGAAACAGATTATCTTCCTAGAGTCACTTTTGTGGTTGTGCAAAAGCGACACCACACACGGCTCTTTCCTGGTAATCATGGAGATCGGAGAACTACTGACAGGAGTGGTAACATTTTGCCAGGTATAAATTCAAGTTTCCGATTTCTTGGTTTTTCCGGTTCTCTGTTCTTGTATATAACATGGTAGTACCTATTTGGCCAGGTACTGTGGTTGATACAAAGATATGCCACCCCAATGAGTTTGACTTTTACCTGTGTAGTCATGCCGGGATCAAGGTAAAACTTGCAACATGATTGGTGATCTTTTTAGCAGCAGTCTAATGGAATGCTTTATAAGAGGTCGTTTTTCCATTTTGAGCAGGGAACGAGCCGCCCAACACATTACCATGTGCTGTATGACGAGAATCAATTCACTGCAGATGGTTTGCAGATGTTGACCAACAGCTTGTGTTACACGTAAGTTTCCCGACTAGTAGGAAAATTTTAATTTAACTTCGTCTCACAAAAGGCAGTTCTTAAACTTTGATGTTTTTCCAGGTATGCTAGGTGTACTCGGTCGGTTTCTATTGGTAAGTCTCCATTTCTGTGTGCTTCCTGATTTCACATTGTTTGGTCTAAATCTTTAAATCGATGCTGAGCTGGTGAAATTTTGATGTGTTTATGCAGTTCCACCTGCCTACTACGCCCATCTAGCTGCGTTTCGTGCTCGTTACTACATAGAGGGGGCTGATTTGTCAGACAGTGGATCAACTTCAGGGGGTGCGGGTGCTGGTCAGCCTACACGTGACCGGAATAGAGAGGTGCGACCACTGCCCGTGATCAAGGAGAATGTGAAGGAAGTCATGTTCTACTGCTGATTCTTCTTTAGTTTGATGCATCTGCCAATATCTTTTGTATAGGTCATATTGCCTTATGTCTCTTGAGAGGTTATAGTACTCTGTTTTGGCTAAAACTATGTTTCTGTTGCTGACTACTCGTGCATCAATTTCCTTGCGCTGATTAGTAAGTTGACCAAATCAGCATTTTCATGTTGGCAAAACAGTGGGATGCCACTTTTATCTTTTACATTAATGTCCAAAACATTTTGTCTTTGATTGATTAATTATCTCACCAATTTTCTAGTTCACATGTTTTGTTGTTCATCAGTTAGCTAACTGTTTTCAATATGAAAGGATCCAATGACATTATCAGTGGATCCTGTATAAACAAGCGGGTGTTTAACCAATCCAAGATCACATTATTTATCGAATTGTTTCCTCAGACTGTATAGATAGGCAATGAGGTATAGGAAACAAGACATTAGGACGCAAAACATAAATTTATAAATCAGAACCGAAATCTTATGGCCAAACAAAGGTGTCCCAATTTACAATGGGCCACACAAACATGAGCAACAATCCAGATATAATGGTCATTTAATAGTGCAATATTTTTCCTATGAGAAGCCGTATTACGTTCATGAAGTACACTACAACAATGTATAAAAAGAAAAAAAAGACATGCTATTCCTATATGAATTTCGTGCAGGCAGCAATTCTACGCTGATCAAGAACGGTCTTAACCTAAAATCCTGCTACTCAAGTAACACATAATTCATCATGGATGGTCGTCATAATCAAAGACCGACTAAACAACAATAATTTACAAAAGAAAAAGAAAAGAAAAGAAGAGGTTGCTTATATATATGCTTATCCCATCACAAAAGATCAAAGAATGCTATATACAAGAAGAACGCCGTGATTGTGTTGGGTATAAGCTTGTAAACTCCAAGTCCTGATGCATCGTTTTTGTTCTTTTGTGCTTCATCCCAAATTGTTTGAGTCTTACCCGGTTTTCCTGGACTATCAGCTGTAGAGACGTTGACCGGCGTTGAACCTAAAAGAAATTAAGGATTTCGTAAGGAAGAGATAGATGAATGTCATGTCGAGGTAACAAGTTCGTAATAGTGATGCTTACAGTCGTAATCTGCCCATCCAACCTTCTGTGCAGCCAAATCAAAGACCACAGCCTTATCCTTCTGAAAGTTGTCTGAAATGCAGAGAATGATCAATATCCATGTATGTGCCTAAGAACTAAACTTAAATGAATTTTCTTGCCGTTATACCTCCTAAAATTGAAAATCCGGTATCAGCCTTCTGGATTGCCATGCACCACAATATATCATCACCCTACATAAGCAGAAACATCAAGAAAGCTGCTTTAATTCATAACAAAATTAAAGAGAATATTTGGATACTTACCTCATGACCTTCCTTCAAAAGATAATCTTTCGGGCCAGCCTTCAATTGTGCATTATCCGCGAAGTAAAAGCTAATGGCAGGGAAAGTTTCTGAGATACTGGAGATGAAATAATGAATTAGGACGGCTGTAAACCAGATTTAATAATTAAGAATAAATGAAAACCAACCTTGCCGACGTATAAAAGCACTGCCTGCCCCTAAAAGTGTAAGGTTGCACGGATTTTGGAATGGATTTTAAAATCTGCACACGAAGAAAAAAAAGATATGCATAAAATTCGATAGGAAAAATGAGTGAGCATGAGAGTTGACTTACTGTTTCAAGAAGAGGATCATAAGCATCTTCTACAATGTAACTCAATGTGGTTCCTGAATCAATTATCGTTCCTCGGTTCATTGACGTAGAAAAAACTACTGGATCAATGTCTAATTTCTTTCCGTTGACAGAAATACCCTGTAGTTCTACATTGTAATGATTCCTGGAAATAGAGGAATGCATGAGATGAGATTCAAATTGAGTACTGAAGTATGTGAAGATGGAAAATTACATACACATATGTGTCCTGAAGAATGGAAGTGTAAACCATATTAGGCGCTTCAATCTTCCCGAGCACCAATATACCACCACCGCCGTTATCTCCTTTCAAGCAATGCGAAAACGATTTCGGGATTGCACCCTTTGAAGCAAGCTGCATGATCACAGATAATGACTGCTGTCCAAGACCAAGTATACCATCAAGTGCTCTATTTGATGTCACTAGACTCCCACTCTGTGATGTGCTACAACTGCAATATAATATAATACATATTAGTAATATATTTGCATCAAGTAAGTAATTTAATTTTACGCACGGGCCGGGAACTCACCCGAAAAAAACCTGTGACGAACTCTTATTGAGATTAATGACGTCCGATACATAATACCCGGTCGTTGTACTCCCATCACCGTACTTATATTGGTATCCGCATCTATTGTCCTTATTACAACCAGAAGCGGTTGTTTGTGCACTTGCAAAACACCTTTCATCAGAACACGAGATGATTGAAGCCGTCGACGAGCTTGAAGTCTTGAAAAACTGAGGCTTTATCTGTTAATTTTTTCAAAAGCCAAAATGAGCTACCTTAATCTTTATATAAAAGCATGCAAGCCTAGGAAAACATATACATACTTGGAGACTAGACGACGTTGGGCAACCTTGACAGCCATCGCAGATGATCCATAGGCCATCGCTTCCAGTGTCTATCTGTACATGGAATTCTTTTGGTGGCGTCCCTAATTGAATTTTTGTATAGTATAGCCTGTAAAACAAGAATAAATTAATAATCAAAGAGAGTCACAAATCCCATATAAATATATTTCCCATTGTTCTTGGAAGAAAATGAAAATATAGATTCAATGTACCCAATAAGAGCGGGATCCCAGAGTCCTTGGAGAGGAAAATCAACAACGCCGGAAAAATTTTGTCCCAACAATCTAGCGTGTCTAATTCGGTCGCGGTGGACAAGGTGGCTCAGCTTCATTCCGTCGTGATTGGCCCTCTCCAGAGGTAGCGTCACCGCATTATTCCCATCAACACCAACCACCACCGCCACCGTCAGAAGCACCACCGCCGCCAGAATTCTAGACGGCGGCATATTTTCCCTCAACAATATAATATAATATAATATAATTACCACCCTCTTTCTTTTCCGCCCTTATACTCTAAGCAATACAATGAATACACACGCACATATATTCATGTGCAATGCATATATGAGCTTGAATTTCGAGAGAGAAAGAGGGAGAGAGACAGAGACAACAGGGGATGAAGGGAGTTTGATTGATTTATAGAAAAAGAAAGAAAAACGTCGTTACGTGTAACTTGTAACTTGCATTGCATGCCTCAAATGAATCAACATTCAACGTGACCGCTAAATTTTTGAGGACGGACTTGCCTTTACTTGCCTATCCTTTATTACCCTAGTCTTTTTCTATTATTATTATTATTTTTTTAGTTATGAAGCTCAACTAATATTTATATTTGTCCAATCCAATTAATATAAGAATTAGTTTGGACAAATTTAAGAATTGTCTTAAGACTTGTTAGTTGGAAAAATAGCAACATTCTATTCGAGAAAAGATATCAATCTTTTGAGCTACTAAAATACTCGATTTTTCGGCCCAATTATTTCAGTTAATGTCTAGTTTTACGATTTGGTCTTAAAAATTTCTTTTCCCGTTTCTTGCAGTTTACGTATTTGAACATAATGATACTGGTGAACTCGGAACCAACTATAGTTCTTTTCACTTCCACAGTTCATAATTCAGATGAAAGGACAAAACTTCAAAATGAAGGAGAAAATTCCATCACAATATGAATTATATTATGGCTTCAGAGCCTTAAAAACTGCAATAAATAAATTTATGATGAAAAGGGTCTGTCTGTCAGAAATGGAAATTATCAAACAGAATTCCATCAAGAAAGTCAAAATTTGAGACATTGTATGTGTGTCCTCCGAACAAAACCCTCAACAATCTCTTCTGGGGATTGAGATTATGATGTCTAATAAGGTTTCCGAGACCACAATTATTCCAACATGAGACCACAACTGTTGATTTTAGACGATTCCGTTATATCTTTATACCTTGTTTCTCTTCCACCAATAGAGAGGTGCACGACAGAAGCGAGGACAGCTCGTCTTCTGTGGCCTGTCCAAAACCTTGCCATCGTATTCTACCATGTTTGTCGAGTAAGAAAATGTACCTGAGTTTCAAATAATAATAATCTCAATGCAATCACCAAGAGAAGCTGATAAGAGCTCTGAAAAGGAGAAGCAAGATAATAAATTGATACCCTGTTAGAAGATTCAGTATTTTGAGCTCCTTTCTCAAGTAATAATGGTCACCGAAAGAATAAAGAATCTGTTTCTGCAGGATATCTTGCGTTTCCTCAGGCTTCGGTTTCCTCATGATCTTAAGAAGTAGTTTCTTTATAGGACTGCGGCTCAGTAACCACGAATCTATAAAGGATACCTAATACCAGATAAATTATCATCAGAAAAGGATCATTCTCGTCACGCCTGCCTGAAATAAAAGCCAAAAAGCACGAAGCTGGCACTTTTTCGTGAATTGATTTACAGCCCCATTAAAAGAGAGGAGGAATGGAGGTAAATATAAGGCCAATTAGAGAAAAGTTTGAACTCTAACCCGTTGGAGAACTAAATAGCAATACCTCATATAACCGTGCGTCACTGGAATGCCCAAAAGCTTTAAGAAATGGCAAGCTCCACGAGTCAACCATAGGCTGTCAGAAATACAGATAAACTTAATGCAAAGACCATGCTTTGTCACTACAATTTCAAACAAGTCGTAATGAATATCAAGGTACTCGGCAAAGAATATGTTTGAAAAGAAACTTCCATGCAAATTTTTGTGATGCTTGCTCTGAGCCTCTGACTACTCCCCAATTTACCAAAAGATAAGAGTTAAATTCTTTTGAAACTTCAGCTATTCCTAACTAATCAAAACGTATAATAAACCTTTATTTTCAGCAATCCAGTTCCCTTTTACTATGCAGCTACTCAGTTCAGATGGCAAAGGGAGAACATAAATTTGATTTCAGATATACCAGTCACTTCAACACTCAAATACAAGACCATCTTCTTCTGATATAAATGCTTTAAACTAGCTCTAAGGGGTTCAAAGTGGAACCAAAATGTTCATGCAGCAACAGTGAAATGGTTTCTCCATGCACTCTATAAGTATAACTTGAAGGAAAAATTCCTAAAATAGAAAAGTTCAAGATTGCAATTTTAATTCTAAGAACAAACATCAGTAATGAGCAACAATACTCTACAAAGTTAACCTGTGAGCTTGCTCGAAATGACAAACATAGTAAAGACGCCTTGGGGCTATCTGCTTTGACCCCATCGGAGGTAATAGGTAGCTTGAGGGTGGAACCGTCAGAGTTGTTCACTTGGATAGTAGGAAACTTCACCGCGACCAATTCTGGAATTATAATCTTATTCGCCGGAGCAATCTGCATATCACAACACTCAAATTCTTTACATTAAACTTTAAATCCAAATCCATTTCTTTCTTTCTTCCTTTTATGACAGCAATATAAATGTAGAGTAAATTATCAACTCTGATCAAAGGATAATTAGAAAAGATTAGCATACCTTCCCACCATGTTGCTTCATTTCTGACATGTCAGCAAAATATCCCCTATTCATCTCATCTTTACTGTCCTAAACATCACACATTTAAACAAATGCAGTTGTTGTTTAAGCCTAAAGACGAAATTGCACGAAAACGTAAAGGAGATAAGCTGGAAATTGAAACTACTCACAGCCGAGCTCGTTCCTTCTCAATTGCATCCTTATTTCCCATCTAGAGATCAAACGGATATTCACGAAACAACATAAATCTTAAATAATTCAGTCAAAATTCATAATTAAAAAAACTTGTTGGATCAAATCCACAATACCAACGGACCTGATAAATGTCGAGAAGGCGAGTGGAAGTCCATTGATAAGGATTTTGCAAAGGGATGAGTTTGACTAAGTTTGTAGCATTGAAATAGGTTGGTGTTGTTGAAACAAGTCTCTTCAACCTCTGCATCTTCAAGGTTTTTCTTCTTCCCCCTTTCGCTTTTCTTGCTTTTTACAGTATATGACTTGCTTTTTAATTATATATATATATTAGCAAGAACAAAAATGACAATGTTGGGCTCCCGTAATATATACAGAGGTAACATTGGGCCTTCCGTAATTATTGAAGCCCAATAATCAACTGCTTGGCCTTGTCAGTTGTCTGCTTCAAAGAATTGATACAGTTACCAAATAAAAATATAAAATAGAAGTTTGCTTTATAGTTTTGTTATATATGGGGTAATTAATTAATTAATTAATAATTATTCATGTAAATGAATGTTTTTACTTGTAAAAGAAAGAAAAATAATGTTTTATACATGCATTGCAGAGGCAGGTAATAGTAAATTCTAATAATTAAAATAGTAATAAAATAATTTTATTTTTTCTGGTTAATTCCCAACTCCCAAATGAAGCTTGCTATTGAAGTTTTAAGATCTATTCTATTCTAGCCAAGAAAAAGTCTTCGCAATCAATTAAAAGTCTGTAAACCCACCCAAAAATTCCACCATACAGTTCAACAATTGGTTTCCGATCTGATCTGGTGAGCTGAGTATGAAGCCGCGAGGTTCAGTCTCCGGCGACGGCGGGGCTTGACTGAAATGCAGCCCAGCGATAATCCTCCCACGCTTCCATTTCCCCTTTCTCCATTACTCCTTTTGAATGCCGCCGATTTCGGAGACGGAGGATTTGAATTATCCAGGTATTTCTTCCTAGGATCGCTGCTCTTCTCGCAACAACGAGGCGCCATGGACTTGTCCAAAGTTGGTGAGAAGATCCTCAGCTCCGTCCGCTCTGCTCGCTCCCTTGGTCTATTGCCTTCCCCATCCGATCGCCCCGAGGTAGCTACTCTAATTCAACTCAAAATTCATGCCATTGTATTGCGAGTTAATCATATTTCTCCTTCAAAGTAATGATCTATGTTTATGCTGATTTGATAGTTTCTGACTTTAAACATGCAACTAACTTTAATGCAGGTCCCAGCACGAGCTGCAGCAGCAGCAGCTGTTGCTCGTGTGCTTGCTGGATTACCTCCACATCAGAGGCATAATCTCTCTTCAAGTTCTGAAGAATTAAGTTCAATATATGGGAGCAGACCTCGAGGTCCAGCTGTGGATGAGCTTGAGCAGGAATTCTATGAGGAGGTTATTTATTATTATTTAGTGTTGTTATCTCTTTTCCATATACCTGTGATATTGACATAAGAAAATTAAGGGAAGGAAAATATGGTCATGGATTTGTCACTGTGTAAGAGATTATTTAATGTTCTAGGAGTACACCAGAATTAGGCTGATCGCCTCCTTCCATATGGATAATTGCAAATGATAGTGATCCTGTGAAATCTATTGCTAAGGCTCCCATTACATGTAACTACTGATTGCAGTTGTAATTATTTCAGATTTTTGACTGCTTGTATAATGATCAGATCCTAGATAACCGTCTTTCGATTATGCAATTGCTGGCTACAAGTTGAAGTACTTGTTATTTATAATTAATAAAAGTACATTTTTGTTGATGACTTTTGCAAGATTTTAAATCACAACAATTCAATCAGTCTTCCACAACTTGGTTTGTAAGCTATTTCTCTTTCAATAGTCGAAGTAACATCTTTTGATTTGTCTTTTCTGTTCAATGTTGGATTTGCATTTGAATAGTGTTGCTTTACAAGTATTGTGGGTTTTGTGATGTCCATGAATTTTCTTGTATCTCTTTTCATTTATCCTGTTCAAGACTATATACTATTTCTTCTTAATTTTCTTCTTGGGTTTTGTTTTTTAGGAGTTTGATCCTGTTAAATACATATTAGAACAAATTCCCTCAGAAGAAAACGAATCATCGTATCTTGAGGAAAAGGTATTATTCTTTACTAGATTAGCTTCTTGCCTGCATATGCTTGCTTGCTTATGTTGTTACCTTTGTTTGCATAATGTGTTATTGGGATTCCTTTTTGTCTCTTTCTTGCTTTGATGGTGCTTTTTTCTCATTGTCACTTACACTGTTTCATAGTCTAACTTTTTCCTATTTATAATGGATCTTTGTTTGTGATCGTCTGTGTTTTCTTTATATGCCTCGGTCTTGATGGAGCACTTGTCTGCTTATGAGGTATCTCATAGATGCAGGAGCACATGCGCGGATCATGTTTTTGTTGCCCTAGTCGTCGGCTACTTATATGATAATTAAGCCCACTAAATTGACACAATATTGAGATGAATGAATAATCTGCATGGACTTGGTATTTTTATTATTGGATGTTGTACTTTTTATTGAAGTAATGATGAAAAACTTCATTTACTACAGAAAGAATTTGCCTGTTCGGCCATTTCTGATACAGTAGCTTAGGTGGGACTATTAGATTAAATGAATGAGAAGTAAAAGACGAAAGTGAAGAATGAAACTAATTTCAAGATGTTCATAGTAAACAAGATATATCAGTTAGTCTATGTTTAATCATATTATACTTAGGTGATAGTAATTTTAGTTTAGTAAGCATCGCTAGCATCCACATATTCTATCCTGGAAATATGATTAAGTTTATGACAGGGTTGAACATGTTATTATTTCTCCCCATGGATACAGTTCAAGCTAACATTTTTGGTGCCTTCTTTTCTTGCTAGCATTGTGTGATAGTGATTTTCACATTCGAGATTCGGGCTTAGGCTCTGACTTTTAAGTGATACATTATGGTCCTGTTAATGTTTTTATCTTTGCTATGAAGATTTATTGTCCTGTTCTTTATCAGGTTAAGAGGGGTTGGACTGTTTTTTCATTTTCTTTTCATGAGCGTTCCAATTTGTGAACAAGAATATTAAACATCATATCAATCTCGTTATTTACAGATCAATATGCATTACATTCTTTTATAGGCCGCTCTTCGACTTGCACAACTCGATAGAATCTCCGAGCGCTTGTCACACCATGTCATGGAACATCATGAAGAAATGGGTGTGTTTCCTTTCTGAAAGCCCTTCAAATTTTTAGACTGCAGGGAAGTTCTGTCGAAGTATCATATGCTGCATCCCAACCTGTTCTACCTTGCTCGAGTTACTTTTTGCTTTTGTACAACTGTATGGTGGTATAGTTTCTATTATCAAAAGTACATGTTTTCTAAATGTAAGTCATATTTCGTTACATCTTATTTGGTTTAGAACTCCATGGTAAACCCTCACCCCCACCCCCAAAATTGTGGAAATTAGTGGCATGGTTTGTTCATGTGAGAATAGTTTCTATAGTGGTTGAAGCATGAAAGAGTTTGGATGGTTCCTTACTCAATTATTGAACTCTGGCCTTTTCTGCTTAGTAAATAATGTGCATAACAGTTTTGGGTGCAAACAGATCTATATAGTTCTATGGGTTGATTGTTTCTCATAGAATTGTACTAGTTAATCGTTACCAAGCTTTGTTTTCCTATGTAAGTGATAGGCCTGTTATATCTCCAGTGACAATTTTCTGTTCACTGGAAAGTTAATTTTGGAACACGTAGTTGGTTTGACTCTGGAGCTGTTGGAACTTATATTTTGGGTGTTAGCCTGCTTTCTCCTTCCAGATTATATTTCATATCTTTCGTGGTTTGTAGATAGTAAAATTCAATGGAGCACTGTAATTTTTCTGGTGGGCCACGTTCCTGAAACAGGATCCTTCAAAGTCTGACTTTCTGTGATACATTTCTTGTGTAATGAATTTATCTTCAACGTCTTCTCAAATTTTTGATAACATGTTTCATCTACCTCAGTAGCTTAAACTTATGATTGGTTTTGGAGCTTCTACCGCATATTACATTTTAGCGTGTTCATGTCCTGTTTAAGTGTATTTTCTTACAGTTGAGTTTTAGCACTCCATACGGATTTTGTTTGACCTGCTATTGTCATCTAGGGGAACTTCGATTATTTAATTTTGCTTTTATTTATGTTCCGTGCTTTGATGCATAGGTTGCATACAATTTTCGGTTTTTCATCACGTTCTTTTAATCCTGCCTGACCTACTGATGATGCATAAATGAATCACTTATGTAAATTGTCCTTCAGTCCGTCCATCCATGAGTTTGGCAGAATTGATTTCTGCCTCTTTTCTCTTTGATCGGTCATATTCATTGAAATATTGTTGGAATTCCACATCTCTGAATTGTTGTTGGCTTCTTGCTTCAGTGAAGGGGATGCATCTGGTAAGAGAACTAGAGAAGGACTTGAAGGTTGCAAATGTTATTTGCATGGTAAGCAGGTGACTCTTTTACTTGTCAATTGTAGCATTTACCGCAGTATGAATCTTTTGCTTGCTGATGTTAGGTGAAGATATGTTAAACTCTAGCCTTTGCCTAGTTGTCTATGGCACTACGCTAATCACCATGAAGTGTTCAAGAAGTGAAAAAAACAAGTGAACATGCATTACCTGATCAATTCGTGTTAATAATAACTGAAATTACAACCAAAGACAACCTATTTCCTGATAACAATCCGCAATATCTGCCTACTGTCACGAATTGTAAATCATCTTATTTTTATGTTTCATACAGAACGGGCGAAGACACCTTACCTCATCAAGGAATGAGGTATCCAGGGATCTCATTGTTACGGAAAATTCCAAAAAGAAACAAGCCCTTCTGGTAACTTTTTACCTGAATTTTACACAGCTTTTTGTCCTTCAAACTCTCTCTTATGCAGTATTTGCCACCACCCAAACCCTGTTAAAAGAAATTTTTACAGTTCCTCTGAGTATATAACCATAGATTGCACATATTTTTAAGAGAATGTCATCCTTACGTTTTATTATTGTATTCTGCTTTGAAACTTCAAAGGACTCCAGATCTGTGACATTAATGAAGATGTTTTCTCAAATTCCTGTTTAGATACGGAACTTTTACATAGTGAACTTTGATTATGTACTTCTTGAGTAGCATTAATATGAATTTCTCAATTATTCCTTTGTTTCTTTCTGACATGACTTACTCTAATCTCGCATTAGTAGTATGATTTATTCAGTTCCATTTCTCTCTTGGGTTTTGCAAAGGAACAATGGAAAACCTAAATAATTAGTATCACATCTTCTCTCCCTAAACAATGAGAACACCTCTCAGAGTGTTTTTAACTTGGAGTAAAATGAAGGTAATGTATTTATTATGAAAATTTTTCCATTGGTATACTCGTCGTTGTTGTCCGTGGATTACTATGCTGTGGAGGGATATCAGCCCTGATTGTTTTCATTGAGATGGGAGAGACATAGTAACAACATCTTTATTGGTTTAATTATCTCTCAACTAGCTGGATGTCTATGTCCCAGAGGAGTACTTTTGTTGTCTATAGTATTGGTCTTGTTACCTATAGTATTTCACTGTAACATGCAGGATGTGCTCCCCATCCTCACTGAGCTCCGTCATGCAGTAGACAT
>JBBMKE010000008.1:5505057-5517161 GCA_037834125.1 Lippia alba
ATCAATGAAATAGGGCAGAAACAGTACCGAGAAGAGAAGAACAGATTCAAGCCATGGTTGACCCAGAAAGCAGCTGGAAGATCAAACTGGAGAGTGGCTGAAATAAATCGTTGATTTGCAGATACATGAGTAATAAACTCTTGGATTTTATTTGCGATAGTCGATCAATTATTTACATGTAGGAGAAACATTCTTAATTTGAAATGTAGACGCGGTTAAGGAAGAAAACCCTAGTGAGAGAAAGAGAATAAAAGGCGGTCGAAACTCGAAAGCAGAAAAATGAAAGGTTTGGAGAGAGAGAGAGAGAGAGGAGATTTGCTGGCACAAGCTGCACTACTCGAAGAGGAATCCCAGTGTTTGGTTGTACTTACTATTCAATAAGCGAAATTACTAAAATACCCTCTCTTCTCAAATTTTGGACAAAATTCGGGGCGTCGAGAAGAAGGCATACGGAGAAGGGACGAGAACCTTGTCTTCGAATAAATTATAAAAAGAAATACGGGAGATTTCTTTGTGTCATTTGAATTTTATATATTTTTGTAATTATCATCCCAATAATTTCATTATATATCGTCATTCATGGCCAACGGGAGTTTGGGCTAATGGAAACAGGTATGTTCTACTTGGTTGTTATGTACAGAGGTAACATTATTGTTCTGAATAATTGCTTCATTTGGGTTATTCAATTTCGGATGAAGAAAAACATATGGGCTTTATATAGCAGTAGTATTATTAGGGTCAGAAATATGAGTATTGGGAATAATGTCGACATTGTTGAGCTTATAAGCGTCTGGTCATATAAGAGAAATGATATTATGCTTGTTTTGGTTAAGGCCGAGAGAAGTTTTTGCAGGTGCAATAAGCGAAAAGGTATGCGGTACAGGAGAGGAAGGGGTCATGGTCCCACATGGCTAGTATGCAACTACGGAATTGACGATTCAAATGTACATGATGACCGATACCAACAAAATAGAATGCGTAGTCCTGAGGACGCCAGCATTTTTACGTTCGATAGGAGGGACCAGAATCGCACAATACTAAAGGAAAATGGTACCATAGTTGATCAATATGTATGTTGGCTTCGGATTGATAAACGAGGGAGGAGTCAATGTCCGAGCATCTACATTAATAATTTTGATATGGGTCATTTCTATTGTGTGAGCTTGAAAGATCCTTAGATCATGAACCTATGTAATGTTTATCTGATTTTTGTTGGCCAATATATGGGGAGGGGGTCTCGTTAGCAACCCCACGGCGCGTTGCCGGTTTGCTTAAAAAAAAAAATTATATATCGTCATTCAACTTTTATATTTATAATAAATCGTCATCTAAATTTTATATGTGGTTTTAGAAAAAAAAAAATTTGACACGTAACACATTTAATTAAACATACGTATTTTTACTAAAACCACAAAAAAGAAAAATTAAATGACTATTTATTATAAATGCAAAGATTGAATGGCATTTTTTAATGAAAATTCGCTAAGATGATAAATTACTAAACACCGCAAAGTTGAAAAGGAAAAAAAAAATCCCTATAATTAATTATTATTACATTTACACCCCACGATCCGTCATACTTGCGTATTGGATAATTCTTTATTTAAAGGACACTTATGAGTTATGATTGACTAATTGATTATAAATAAGGTTACAAAAATCTCATTTATCAAGTGATTTACATATTGTTATTATTATCAAGACTAATCAATATGAAACCATTTACTATGCTAAAAATAATCGGTATTAAACAGTGGAAATTAGCAAATCTTATCAGCCTAAGTAATCTTTATTCTAAACCACCATCGCAAGTATTGGAAAATTCAAAGATGGATGGTAAACTTCCTAACCAAGAAAGATCTATTAATACGAAACTAGCAATAACCCTTCTGGTGAAAAGTCAAGATACACATCACAAAGGGGTTTTGTTGAGGTGGATTTTCAAGATTTAAGATTAAGAATCCCGCCTTCATAAAAGAAAGAAGCTCCTTCAAAACCAAGTCCAAAGAATATATAAAAGAAGCACAATTACAAAATAACACAAAATATAACGAGCCTTAATCAGTAAATTATCCAGCAGTTGTTACAGAGCGTAAGATAAGATTATGGTGAATCCTCAATAAGAAATGCACGCATGCACAAAAATTACATCCAAAATAATAAGATTATGAAAATTGTGGGGATATACATATTATATTACCCCAAGGGAATTTGAGAGCGTAACATTATGACAGATTCCTCTGGTAGAAAGCCCAACCACAAATACAATAGTTTACATTTATCCTCCTCAAGGTTATTTAGGGTTCCAATGGAGGATTATTTGTGTCTACAGCAGCATGGGGTTGAGCAGCATCCACACTAGCGACCGGAGCCGGCACTTCTGGTCCAGCACCGGAGAATCCATTGCCAGATTCGACGAAGTTCTGCGCTGGAACATCGACATTCACTTGATCAAACTTTGTTTTGCGAGGCGGTCTTCTCTCATATCTCTCATAGCTACGGCTACGGCTGCGGCTCCTGCTCCTGCTCCGTCTGGGACTCCGGCTCCAGCTAGGACTGCGGCTTCTCGACCAGCTTCTGCTCCTGCTACGACTTCTGCTGTAACTCCTACCTCTACTTCTACTTCTACTTCTGCTCCTGCTATAGTCCCATGTCCGAACTCTTTCCGGACTTCTGCTTCTACTCCTGCCCCTACTTCTATCTGAACTGTCTCTTCTACTCTCAAAATAGCCACGCCCACGCCCTCTACCACGTCCTCTAGCATCCAAATTGTTGAACCGATCATTCTGTCCACGTCCACCCCTGTCCCAACCTGCCCGACCACCGGAAGAACCAAAAAAGCCGCCATCTCTCCCACCACGACCACCAAAATTTCCATCCCTGCCACCACCACGTCCGCCAAATCCACCGTCCCTCATGCCGCCACGTCCACCAAAGCTGCCATCTCTCATCCCTCCACGGCCACCAAAGCCCCCGTCTCTCATCCCTCCACGACCGCCAAAACCGCCATCTCTCATCCCTCCACGGCCGCCACCACGTCCACCAGAATCCCAACGCCCACCACCATCAGCAGAGTCATACCTGTTCATCGGACCTCGGTCCTTGCCAAAACTAGGCCCACCTCGTAAAGCTATGTCCCTTATCTCAGGAGGAACAACTTGGTTGGCGCCCTCCAGAAGCTTTACAAGGTCTGGAGCATATTTCCAGTCTTGTTCTGAGAAGAATGTATATGAGACCCCTGTTGCACCAGCTCTACCAGTTCTTCCAATCCGATGAACATAATCTTCAATCCCAGTTGGGAAGTCATAATTGATAACCACCCTGTAATTTGAGATCTCAAACAGTGACTATCAGGAAATCCAACAAGACAAATAATGCCAACAATAAAAAGAGGAAAATGTGAAGTTCCTGACCTTATGTCTCTTATATCAAGCCCCCGGGCAGCAACATCAGTTGCAACAAGAATTGGGGACTTCCCACTTCGGAATTGATTTAAAACCCAGTCTCTCTCACCCTGAGATTTGTCGCCATGAATTGCAGCAGCACCAAAGTTACGTCCAAGACTACGTGTCAGATGGTCACATAACTTCTTAGTGGAACAAAATATGATGATTTTAGAACCACGCTCTTGAGATCTAAGAATTTGCTCAACACGTCTCTGCTTCTCCATTTCAGGGACTACTTCAACATACTGCAGAAAAGTAATTATTCGTGAATAATAGAAACTTACAAAAGATAAAAAGTCAACATCAATTACTAACATTCCAAATACCGATCTCAAAATACAATTTAGACAATATTATTCTCTTGTAAATTTGTAAGGTTGAAATGGGCCTAGGTGTATCAGCATAGCTTCATCACTCAAAATGTTATGGTGAGGGCAGACAAGTAATAGAAGCACCCCTTAGAATAGAAACCTACTTATGCATGTAACATCTTTTCTCAGAGTATAGAGAACATATTAATCCGAAATTCATTTACCATCAGAATGAGAGACAATGTTCTCAAAAATTACCTGTGTAATAGACTTATTTGCAGCAAGTTCATCAACACTGCCTATGTTGACCTGTACTGGATTCACCAGAAGATCACCAGCTATTTTTCGGACTTCTTTGGGCCATGTTGCAGTGTACATAAGAGTTTGCCTTCTTGGAGGAATCTCATTGACAATCTTACGGATCTGAGGCTCAAATCCCATATCTAGCATTCTATCAGCCTCATCTAGAACAAGAAGGGATATCTGCCTAAAGTCAATCCTCTTCATCTCAAGTATGTCATTGAGACGACCAGGTGTCGCCACAACAATATCTGCTCCTCGATCAAGCTCCTTTAACTGAGGGCCTTTAGGAGCACCACCATACAAGCACTGAACGAGGGAACAAGTCAATCATTTCATCCAAATAAGTAATGTAGTAATTATGCTAGTCATTAAACAAAAATAAGATGATGGGTCTACCGTGCATGAGACCCTGGATGATCGACCGAACTTAATTGCTTCATCCTGGATTTGGGTGGCAAGCTCCCTGGTCGGAGCCAATACCAACACAGTTGGGCCATTCTGAGGATTATTACGCCGCTGCCTGATCTGAATAAATGCTGGCATCAAATATCCCAACGTTTTCCCAGAACCTGTCTTTGCAATAGCAACAATGTCCTTGTTCTGTAACGCAATAGGCCATGTTTGTGCCTGAATTGGTGTAGGAGCTGAGAAACCAGCAAAATGCAGCTGCAATAAAAAGAAGCAGAGGATAAGCCCCATGGGTTCAATGGGTAATAATACTGCATGCAACTCTCAGCATAACGCAGGAAATCTCAGCATGCGGTGGACGACCAGATGTTTGAAAGGTAAAAGGAAGCAAATAAAAGGGATCAAAAAAATGAGTGCTAAAAAATTTTTTGTGTGGGTGGGCGGTTGCTTACTGAAGCAACTTGAGGTAAGAAAATGGAGCAAATAAAAGAGAAGCGGAGCCAACAAGCTAGAAATCCCAGTCACATATATACTGTGAAATGGATGAAGCACCCTTCATTAAGTAGTGCTTAGGAAGGCTCCGATAGTCCATTTTGCAGCCTCAAAAACTCAGAATAGTTGTTGCATAGATATGAGCATAGCACTGCAGCGTACGACATGTGCTCCTCCTCTGGAGCAGATATCGCACCTGCGACAAGTTAGAGCTAATAAGCTAAAAGCATGAATTTTGTGGAGGTAACACTAAATCTAACAGAAAATACCATCATGGAAGTTATGAAGAAATTTTACAATTCAGATACAAGCACTCACCTCCTGTAATATTTCAGGTGGAAAACCAGTAGCTTCAAAAGTCATAAATGGAGGAGGAACATTGTCACCCTGAAAATTTTGAATCATGCATCACCAAAATAGAAGTTCAAACTCAACTGAACATATGAAGGCATATGAAAAGAAAAGAATATGCAATTGCAGCAGCCAAAAAAATTGTGGCTAGCAGATTTAACACAAGATATAATCATGGGTATATGTCCTCAAATTTCACTCTATCACACAACGGTTATCTAAAATTTACGAAATTGCAGCAGATCAAGCCTTCAACATTAAGTATAGTTTTCGCTTATCAGAAGAAATCAGGTGTAGATTTTTGAAAGGCTAAATGATGTACTCTAACCACTTGATGTGCAACTTTAAGTGACATGAGACATGTAATAATTAAAAGCTCACATTTGATGAAGCACATCAACACAGGTTACAAGAAAAGCATTTGGTGCAATATGAATATGTGGCCAAGTAACTTATGAAATCTAACCATCTCCCAGTTGAGCATGGGTATTAGAGGTCCAACCGGGCATATAAAATGTAATCAAAATCTTCATAATGGATGGTCTATGCTGATATCTTTAGTAAAGAAAACACCAAAACATGCTACAGCAATCAGCAACAGCCAATAGAGTTCCAACTTCCAAGTTTCCAATGTGCATCCATCCACCAGCATTTCTTTAACAAATTCGACTTATCATAGCTTTCACTTCATACATAAAGATATCATGCTGCTCTTCCGGTCAGCAAATTCATGAAGCAATGTATGCAGACATTTTAATTTTTCAAAGAAGCAGCACATACGGTGCAATTATAATACAGATGCAACTCGATATTCTTGCAAGATCAGAGTCAAATAGTTTATAAGAGTACAAACCGTGGCTGACACTTCGTGCTTTTGGCGATACATTTCTGCAGCTGATAAATGCATAGGATCTGAAGGTCCCATCACTGCTGAATGAGGTCTTACAATGTTCGGATATGGAGGTGCACCGGATGAATGACCATAGGCACCATGCAAGGGGGGCCCTCCAGAACCACTCATTCTCCCTGGAAGATTAGGTGTGACATTTTGAGGTGGGAAATCACCAATCCTGATTTCCTGATAAAAAGAAGAACCATGCATCACAAACAACAGACTCAGTAACTTTTTAGGCATATGAAGTACATACACATAATAAACACTGGTCAATCTTTAGTTACAATATACTTTTCAGCATATGTTCGAAATCACAAATATACCTGCTGATTTCTGGTCATTGGTAATGGTGCAAGCTTGGGTAGCTGAGGAGGCATTGCACCGGCATCCTTGGAGGAGTTATAAGAATATTCATTTCCAGATCTTCCGATGTGGTTTTCTTCATACGGCATATTTGATCCAACAGGGGGATGCTGACCTTGCAACACGCCTGGGGCCATTTGATTTTGAAACCTAGAGCCATGCTGTGGGTGGGTTAATTCAGTCCCCGCTTGCTGTGCCTGAACTGATGGGTTGTTCTGATGCATATTAGCAGAGGATCCACCATAGTGTGAAGTTAGATTTGGCTGAATGCTCATCTTTTGTCCATGAGAGGAATTAGCTCCCACAGGCAAATTAATAGGTGGTACCCCAGTTTGCTGAGCCTGGGCTGCTGAAATCCCAGCTTGGTTCGTGTGCTGAAATTCAGTATCATGAGAAATTCCAGTTTTTTGCTCTCGGAGATGAGGAAATTGTCTCCCCTGCATCAGATGCTGATGCGCAGGAGAGAACCCTGCTTGCATTCCTTGATGATATTCATTATCATCTCTCTGACCACGTTCCATTTTGTGGTCTTGTTTGTGAGGCAACTGTTGCCCCTGAAGTAAATGTTGTTGCGACTGCTGTGAAGAGCTTTCGGGCCCTTGTAGAGTTGTGTTTTGTTGATGCACCATGAATTGTGTATGCTGAGGGGTAAATTGAAATCCGTGTGAAGTTCCCATTGGTGCACCTGGGTACATTTGTCCTTGTTGAGCAGGTGGCATCAAATGCATCGACTGATAAGGAGCTTGCTGCCCTTGCTGCATTGAAATTTGCTGAAGTGACTGTGGATGTCCATGTTGCCCTGGCTGTGAATGCATTTGCCCCAACTGGGCTGGCGCTTGCTGACCAGGCTGTTGCATCAATTGTGGCCTCATTTGTTCAGGCCCTAAATGACCCTGCTGCATTATTGGCCCCATTTGTGACCCATGTTGCTGCCTAGAAGGAGCCACTTGCTGCTGAGCGGCATGTGGTCCTACCTGCGTTTGTTGTTGTCCCTGTGGGAGTTGGGTTTGCATCATTTGCTGATTTTGTGGTGCTTGAATACTGTCTGGTTGTGATGCTCTAGATGCTGGTACAGGATTTAGCTTAGGTGTGGAAACCGCAGGTGGTGGCCCAGGTGGCAAAGGTGGTGGAAGAGATGCTGGTTTTTCATACTGAGTAACATTTGTTTCAGGATTCCAATAATATAGAACACCTGTGCTTCCATCAATCAAGCCTTTCCAAGGTTCAGGTAGTGTTGGATCATCTGGAGCATATCTGGGCCCAAGGGCACTAGGGGATGCCTCGGCAGTGGCCATTCCAATCAAGATGCTGCGGAATTAAAGAAGATCATTTATTGAAAAAATGAAAACTCTGGACAATCGGCCTAAAGAAGACAGACTCAAGCTGATACAATGGAAGGCACAGGTTATTTCTTTATCCAACTTTTCCTGTCAACTCCTTTTTCTTAAGGCCTTTAAGGGTATAATAAACAGAGCTAAAAATCAGTTTACCCCGTACCAGGCTTAAATAAACTCCATCATTCTAAAATCTGAACATTCCAATTGCATTTACCCCACCGCAATTAAATCCCAATAGTCATGCCTATAAGCTAATACATGAGAATCCTCCCCAAACTTTACTTCTATAATTCAAACGCAAATTCCAACAAAGGATGCACATACACGCACCGAATAAGTTGTCAAATTAACTCGTAACTCCGTAACTTCAAGCATTTCGAGTTCAAAAAATCAACAAGTACATGTAGATATTTGCATACGAGGAAGAAGATTCATCAGCAGACTACAGCTCAATTACAAAACATCGAAACGCGCAAAACAAAATAATCACGAAAATATCAATTCAGAAGCTGTCATCAATTGAACACAGCTTACCTTGAGAGTAATTTGAGCTTCAGAATACCTCTTCAACTAGAATCCCTCTCTCGCTCTCCCGCAATCCAAAAGCAGAGATGAGATTTTGTTCCAATCTCCGCGCGGAGAGAGTGGCAGAGCAGAAACTAGAATTGCTGTGGGGAAATAAAAGCTTTTCCGGTTAATGCTTAGGGTTCCGAATGGGAAGATAATTGGCTGTATGCCGCCACACGCTGTTCGTTGTGAAACCTCGTTCTAGTTTTTTTATGGTTTTCAAGTGATTTAAATATTTTATGTTTTATGTTTTTCTAGTGATTTTAATAATATTATAGAGGGAATTGTTGTTTTGGTCCCATAAATTGCTCACTTTTTTATTTCAATCCTAATCATTAGTGATTTCGCACTTTATATCCCATAAAATTATTTTTTTTGCAAATTTAGTCTCACCGTTAATTATAAATGGAAATGGCATGTGCAAAGCACGTGATCGTTAAAAATATTGCAATTTAACTCTTGTAGAATAATGTTAGCTTATTAAACATCAAAAAATAAAAAAACTATACAAATATCACCATATATATGTACATATGAATCAATATATACATCAATCAACACCACCATTGAATCACAGCCAGCACACCACCATTTTATCGCCATCGGCAATGACAACACCATTGAAGATGAGGAGAAAACCTATCATCTTATTCACTTAATCACTCCATTGTCACGACCATCGCCACTATATCCGTTGCAGCCACCCTAACCTCGTCAACACTACAAAACATAGACCAACACAAAATCAAACACACAGAGGGATTGGAGAAGTATAGGAGAGGAGGCTGATACGGTGATGGTTGCAAGGTGGGAAAACCGAATCTGGAAAAATAGGGTCGGGGAGAAGGGGGTAGTCAATGTTTAGGGTGAAAATATATCATTTAAATAAGTTTTGGGTAGTTTTGAAATTTTAATGATAAAAATGGGGTAAATTGCAATATTTTTAACGGTCACGTACTTTGCACATGCCATTTCCGTTAATAATTAACAGAAAAATTAGTTGTGGGACTAAATTTGCAAAAAAAGTAATTTTATGAGATATAAATTGCGAATCACTAATTGTTGGGACTAAAATAAAAAAGTGAGTAATTTATGGCACGAAAATAGCAATTTTCTCAATATTATAATATAATTCCTATATTTTTTATTTTCGTAAAATCTATTAACGAATTTTGTAAAAGTGCATTTATATTTCTGACATTTTTACGAGTATTACACTTAACATATGACAAAAAAATACAAATACATCACTAAAAGTTTACAAAATTTAGGCTTAATTACAAAAATTAATAAAAGTTAGGAAATAAAGTATAATTTTTAAATAATTATGAACTACATTATAATTAGGTTTAAATACAAAGTAGGTCAATATAATTATCTCTTCATAAATAATATCATTTCATTGTATAATGTATTTCTTCCAATAAAAATTCAAATATATATTACAATGATAGTAATAATTATTATGAGGTGTTTCTTAAAAGAAAATTCAAATATATATTATAATGATAGTTCTTTTTTTATATAAATAATTTATTTTGGATTCATTGTATTTAAGTATAAAATATTTATACGTTATGCTAGCTTAACCAGAGGTCTCGAGTTCGAGTTTCTGGGAACACAACTACCATTAATAGAGAGAGATTTATACCCTAAGTGGTCCGTCCCGGCTTGTCCCATAGAAATGGGCTATAGAACAAAAAAAAATAAAATATTTCTTATTTATAATTGTTCCATTTTTATAACTCGAATATGAGATCTTTGGTCAAATTAATATAGCAACAGACCTCTACAATAATTAAATGAGTACAGTGTCTAACCTATAAAATACACCATGTTCTCACAATTTAAATTTGAATATTCGATTAAAATAACATAGCATCCAACAAATTTATTTCTGATTTTATACTAATTAACATATAGATTTTTACCCAAAAAGATAATTATATAAATAGTTGAGTGGCCCAAATACATGTTGCGTTTATCACTCTAGATCAGCAGAAGTGGGCTGAGTTGTTGAGCCCTTCTATTGCCCACAATTACAAGGCCCAACTCAAGGTCTCATGATATTGAAAATTTTTAATCTCATGAAATCTGGAAGGATAATCTATGCAAAATCATGTTATTTGTTTTCTGGTACGAAAAAATTGAATGTTCCTTCATATATTTTCTCTAATTTCTATTTTTTATAAACACATGTGATCAAATTTAATGGCAGATTGCACAAAAAAAAATGTGTTATTGGCTTCAACAATACATGGATCCGTAAAAAAAATTAAAGTCACACCAAAAAGAATTCTAAAGTTCAAAAAACTCTATTTGCTTTCACCGCAGAAAACCCTAAGAAATAAAATTCCTCTCCCTATAGAAGACGATCATATCCGACGCCGTGGGAGAGAAGAATAATGGAGATGAATTTTGAGGAATAGTAGACCTGGAACTGGTAGGATGGTTGTGGTTGTGGTAGCGGCGGCAATGGTGGTGGCGATGGCTCCGATTCCCTCTCCCACAAATTTTTTCTGTTAGGAATAGTGCCCTAAAAACTTATATCCTTTGGGACTTTTCCCATATCACAGACAATCTTTGAATAATATACGAGTAATTGTAATCACAGGCGAACACTTCTTATATGTCATTGCGTGTTTTGAATATTTCCATTACGCATGCATATTTAGAACTCCCCTAATCTGATGAGACCGTTAAGAATTTTTTCTTTATGGGAATGACACATAAAACAAGTTTTTAACTTTATAGGCGAGGATTAGAAACCTCTCCAAGTCAATGAGGCCGATAGACAGTGAGAGTGTCGATTTTGCCTCTGTTGATACTTGCTTGTGTAGTTATGTCCTTAAGAAGAATCACCCGATTTCATGGGGCGATAAGTGCATATGATGATGCGTTCATAATACATAAGGGTGATAGTTACAATAACTTCATCACTTGGAGTGCCCTGTGTGAAAAGATTCCTAAATGGGAAATGATGTTACTAGAACTTCCAGATTAGGAAATATCTCACATATCAATGACGTGAGGGATTAATCCTTAGACTTGAGATTGCACATTATCTCATATGAGCTAACTCTGTAATCTTTGATATAAGCTCAAAAGGGCGTACCCATAAAAACACATGAACTTGGTCTATGTTGGGATTACACGAGTGGCATATGAGAATTGTTGGAATCAATAAAGGACCTACACTTGCATGTAGACAAGATGATCTCTTATCACACAAGTGATTCATATTCCATCATAAAATCCTTGCGTAAGGTGGATAGACCAAGACATCAAGAAAATAGGGTTTTATTGGATTGAGATCAAATGGAATATTGAAAAGAACTTTGTTTTAAGATTAAGATTAGTATGACTCTCTATATTCTCATGATTTATATCATAATCGAAAGATAGGATGGTAAGAGGATCGTAACCCACACTGTTGGAAAAACAAAAATAGTAAGGCAGCGAATTTTAATTTTTTTTCCAATAAGTGAGACCGGGAACTCACAATTCTCATATTGTTTCGTGATTCTAAGGAACTTACGTACTTAGATTGTAGCTTTCTTGTGACATCAGTACCGCCTACTGAACGCCCTTCACGCGGAATGTCCCTCGAACGACCTTCGATAGATCCCAA
>JBBMKE010000008.1:5522400-5539934 GCA_037834125.1 Lippia alba
CGCACAATCTTCTCATAGTCTACATTAGCCTTGGTGGTGATCTCACCAAAGACCATGACCATGTTAGTCTTGGTGCAAGTCTCACAAGCAACCTTGCTCTCGGGATCCTGAGCTAGGCACGCATCGAGAACTGCATCAGAGACCTGATCACAGAGCTTGTCAGGGTGCCCCTCGTTGACTGACTCGGATGTGAACAAGAAAGTCTCCATCTCTCTTTTATTTTAGACTGCATGCCAAAAGATATCCGTAAGCAGTCAAACAGACATAGCTCTCATCAACAATCCAAAAACAAAGTAAATCAAAGGTGGATCGAACTTGAATCTACGCTATCTACATAAACTGGAAAGATTTAAGTTAAAATACGTTATGAATGGATCCCATATATAGATATTGACTAGCCAAGGAAAGGGACTGCATAGATCTGACAATTATATCAACATAATTTCTTCACCAAAGGACATGAAACATAGTCAAATTTAGTTTTCCTCCAGTAAGCGAATGCAATAAATAATCTACAGATCTACCAGAACTAAATGAAACAGTGAGCACCTTAAAACTCAACGACAAACTCCGCGTCAAGTAAAGAACAAAATCCATAAGAAACAACAATAAATCGAAGCATAAATCGTCTGAAGTCAAAAAAAGTTCAAATTTTTAGAAGAATAAGAAACAAAAGTGGAACTTCAGATCTACATAACCTAAGATCGCTAGCAAAGAAAAGAAGAGCTTCATCTCAAGTTCATCAACTCAACCCAGACAATTAGCAAATATGCATACGCCATATTGGCAGAAATAGAGAGATAGAGAAGCTCACCTAAGCAATTCAGCTGTGAGTGAGGAGATGAAGAGCTTTGCAAAGGGCGAGTTTGAAGGGTGGCAGAAATGGGCTTTATATAGAGGAAAAACATAGATGGGATTTCGGTATAGATTCATTTTACATGGACGGCTGAGATTGCGTTGGAGAGTCATTTACCACCGTCGGATACCCGGGAATCCAGTTGGTGAGGTATGGTAAGAAAATTCGTCGGTGTACGCGGAATTACCGGCTATAGCCGGTGGATTCACCAACCCCAGCCTGTAATCTGCGTCCACAATTTGGCTACTTTTGGAAATATGCCTCAATATTCCTCTTGAAACTATACTCGTTTTAGAAGATAATTTTATATTAACAAAATTATGTAATTATTAATTGGTTTAAATTGATACGGAAATATTCTTACTTTTTGGTATAGTTGATACTTGATAGACAACACAACAGTATCGGTGGTGAATATGTAGATGAACAAACCACCAACTATGAACACAAAGTTGCATCTTTTTGTATTGATGGTTAAAAATGGAAAATATTATGACATACAAACAGGCACGATATTATACATTTTTTTAAGATTTAAAATATGATAGATGTCTCGTCAAAAAAAAATAAAAATAAAAATAGATGTCCCACATATTGCGAAATATCCAAGGTGATTAGGTGTAGATTATTAAATGAAAGGGATTTAATTAGTGGGTCGTTGGTGCATTTCAACTATGATGAGAAATCAATATATGTATATATATCTATATATATATATATATTGATGATAATAATGTATTATGTAAGTCATTAGTCAAAGTTATGGAGGGAAGATTAGGAAAATATCTAGGTTGTTACACTAATCCTCTCCTAATACATAAAATATTGGTAACACAAATTTTAAGAATGGTAATTGGTGAATTACAAGATCGAAGGCAAGGGTATGGGCCACGTGCCTTCATTTATTTGGGCCAACAAACAACAAACATTAATAATTAGGCTATACATGTGATCTCTCACATTCACATACATATCATATGTATTAATAGTAGTACTATAATCCTGGGCTGGCCCACTTGCCTTGTAAATTTAAACATACACACTCGATCGGATCTGTAGCTAAAGAAAATGCTAATCTAGGGATCAATGAATATGTTTGCTTGTGATGGGAAAATTGCAACACCTTGTCTTGCAAGAGGAGACGCAGAATAATTAAATTATTGGTGACATCTTGTCCGCAATAACGCACCTAACACTTCTAAAAATATTATTTTACCGTACTGTGTTGCATTGTGTCGTGCCGTATAGGACACTCATATTCAACACTGTGTCCAACACTTTTCACTTGGAAAATTTATAAAAAAATTTGCGTCACAATGTTTATATCCGTACAACATAAATTTTCAGTGAACTCAACATCCAATTGTACTATAGTAGACATTCATTCATTGTTAAACTACTCACTAGTCTACTCAAGAAGTAACCCTTATGGTAAAGTTTGTTGTTTCTCGAATCCAGTAGCACTACTCTCCAATCTCCATGTAAGAACTAAGAAGTGAATCATCAAGACAAATAGCACATAATTCATATATAGGCACATTTGGAACATAGTCTTTTCCAAGAAGAGTCATCTCATCCCTTTAGATCTTTGGTTTTGCGTATCCGAGACTAATCAGCTTTTGCATCAGCTTTTTCTCAGCACTCGCCTGAAAATCCATGCCCAAAAAGTAAACAAATGATGAACATAACAGAGATTAGAGAGGGATCTGAGTCTAACCTCAAGCATGGGGCTGTTCTTTGGTATATTACAAGCAACTACGATGTTGAGACCAGTCTTCAGAACTGAAATTCATATCAAGAATCAGCCCAATTCAATAAGACAAGTCGAATGATTCATAAAACAACAATTTACCTAATCGGCGTGCAATGCCGGAACCGGTGTTATCAGAAGCCCCTCCAATTAAGCAAGTCACACCAACTGTATTGCTCTATTCATCACACACAAGAACAAAATGTTTACCCATCTCAGCTCAATTCATATTTGACATAATTGCACACAAAAGATAAAAGAGCAAATTACATTTTTAGTCTCATAAGATTAGGCTTTTTGCAATGTTAGTCCCATTTATTTGAAATTAGACACATTTAGTCCATTATTTTCAAAAAGTTGCAATTTTGGTCTCATCCGTTGAATAATCGATGGAAATGTATACTTTTTCCGTGCAAAAAGTTAATATTCATTTAGATTGTTTCTGTGAGAGTTTGTTTATTAATACTTCATTTCAGCACCACATTACCTTAATGAGACAGAATTAGTCAGAGTACTGCATCACCGGACACTAAAATAGGATATAATAAGCAAACTCCCGCAAAAACATCCTAATTAACCGTAATAACTACTCGTCAATTATTTGATGGATGGACCAAGAATTGCACCTCCTTGAAAATAATAAGACTAAATGCGTCTAATTTGACTAAAATTGCAAAAAACCTAACAAAAAATATAACTTGCTCAAGAAAAAACTTACTGGGCGTATAGGTGCAGCTGCGTAGAGATGTCCAAACCGTGCAGAGTTGCAACCAATCCATGCGTAAATCTACACAATGAAGTGGGGATCATAATCTTTCAGAAAATAGAAATTTTAATCCGCAACAGCAAAGGCAACAATGAACAATAGCAAACCCTCGGAACTGATTTAACAAAAAAACCCAAAATAAATTCCACAAAAATTAAGAAAAATGAAGTAAACCCAGAAACTGCAATCAATACCTGTTTGTGGAGGCGAATTATCTGAAAGTGGAGAGCTACATCGTCTGAGACATTGGAAAAGCACGTGATTTGCACGCCGGCATCAGCTTCCTGCGACTCAACGCCATTACAGTCCATTTCTGCTGTTGCGTTGAAGTCTAATTACTTTCCGGTCAAGACAGTCATTACAGATATGAGATAGATGCCAAAGGCCAAATTGGCCCATGAATATTGGGCCTCAAAGCCCAGTACAAAAACAAAAAATAAGATGTAATAAGGCCCACTCTTCAATGTCGTTAACTTTAGTGTTTGTTAATTTAAAAAAAATAAAAATAAAAGAGAATTACATCTGACTATCCTGTATTTAAGCCTAATTATAATGCATTTTATTATTTTTGAAAAATTACATTTCAATCCCTACAAATTTTATTTGACCTGAGATCCCTTAACAGAATTTATAAAAGTTTTATGAGTGTTACATTGAATATATGACCAAAATTACAAAATCATCCCTAAAGTTTACAAAAATAACAAAACAATCCCTATAAAATATGATTTTAACAACAAATCAGGGGCACTTTGGGAATGACATAACGGAACCCTATGGACCACAAACGGTTCTCAAAAGTTAGGGACTAAAATGTAATTTTCTATAAATTGTGGACTAGGTTGTAATTAGGCCTAAATGCAGGGTAGTTAGATGTAATTTTCCCTAATTTATAATTCAGTCCAAGTCCCCAAAGTGTTGCATTGAGTGTTAAAACAAAATCAAACCAAGATACTACACCAACCCCACTCTACGAATGAAAGTGTTATTTCCTCATCAATAATTATTAGAATTGTCATTATATACCAAAATACTACAATAATTCCAGGCTACAGATCAAATTTTATTTCCTCATCAAGTCAAAATTGTCATTACATTTATAATACCCCTAATTTTTCTATTTATTTATTCATCTCTATTATTTAAAAATTTTATTTAATTTTATTTATCTTCTACTTTTTTTATTATGATAATAATATATATTAATAGATAAGAATGTTGTTAACTGTCTATAGAGAATTGTGGGGAAGTGGGAGTCCTACTAAGTTAGTGAAAACCGACTTACCTCAACCCTATTAGAATTCTGCTCACATAGTTTTATAAGAGGAAGGGAGATCGTAACTAAGAAATAGTTTTAGAACAAAGAGAATTTTTGTTTCGTATTTCGGCATAAGAAACGGCGCACTCCAACGATCGATTCTATTTAGAGAACTGTTTCATTTGAAGATTATCCAAAATTATAGACATGCTGATATAGATACGGGTCACACGACATTCTTAAACGGTGCACCGAGCATTGTCCGAATTCTCATACTCCACTTATCAACCCCACCCCACCAAATTTTTTCCTCAGAAAAAGTGATGTAGCATTTAGAGAATTTTTTCATTTGAAGATTATCCAAAATTTTAAATATCTCAATGAGTTTATTTTTTATATATTGAGTTTTCAGGAAAATTTATCTCATTGTCGTTCGAAACATTCCCTAAGCTTTGTTAGTGAAACATAAATAAAGCAATACAATAATCATTCAAATTCTAAGCTAATAATGGTGGAATATCATGGTAACTAGGGCTGGTGGAAGTCATATTCCTAATTGAAATAAAAAATAGACAATTTTTTTTTTGATGAATTAAGTTTCTTGCTCTATTTCATACCATGAATTTATGAAAGAATTGTTAGCCACAAATAACCTTTTATTAATATGGTACATTTTTCTCCAAAAACTCACATTAGAATATGATTCTTGGTGATATTGAAGGAATTGATAGCCAAGCCTATGATCAGCATTAGAATATGATGGAGAATTAGAAAAGTGCACACATAAAATGTTTATTTTGAAAAAAACTAATAATTAATCTCATTCAATCATTAAAATCATTTCATCATTTAATTTAATTTCAAATGCCTTATAGTCTCAGATTTGGTCAAAATTATTTAATTAAATCAAAGTCCCTTTATATATCATATAGCTAGGAAAATGCACGTGTAGCATGACAATAGCATGACAAAATGGTTAAACTGACATATAAATATTGTGAATTATTGTCTTAATAAAAATAATTATTTACCTGACGAGTCAATGGGAGCGAGGGCCGGGGCTGAGGCTTGGCGAGATTTGCTCTAGCAATCAAGTGAACAAATAACAACCTCTAGAAAATAATAAGACTGGAACGATGACAATGATTCTATGGAAATTTGGCAATATTAATTTAATTATGTTTGAAGATACTAAAAATTGAATTTAAGAGCAGCATATGTATTTCTCACTAGAACATCATGAATATTTACATTTTGTGTTGAGCTTTTGCGCTGTTTGAAATTTTAATCTTGAAAATTTAGGAGAATGTCAGCCACAGTGATTTGGTTACTCCACACTTCGATTATACACTTCATGGCGTTGGCTGACGTACCTTTATCAGTCTTCTGCATCCGTATGGGGCGAAGACGTGTATTACATTCTGCTACCCTGCTGATGCTCATAGGCAAAGCGTGTTTGTCTTGGTTTCCAAATGTTTCTGTGGAGGTTATGGGCATGCTAGTGAGCGAGTGTGGTATTGGACTGGTTACTCATGCTAGAACTTTATTAAAAAAATACAATGTCTTATTGAAGTCTTTTTGAAAATCTTTACTACTTTAGTTGAATAAAATAATACATTTAAGATATCTAACGTATAGCTGATCCCAAATATATACTCGGAGACCATGATTGAAAATTTAAAATCAATTGATATGTTTGGATGGGGGATGAGCTTTGGTAGCGTAGTGGCGACCTCTTCGATCTACATAGCATCACGCTATCTTGTGTGGTGATGGAGACTTACGTTCGGAGTAGCAGGAGTTCCTATTTCACTCCTTTTAGCACTCTCATTTATGATGTCTGAGTCTCCTCACTTTCTTATTGAACGAGAGTGTGTTGCTGAGGCAAAGAGAATTTTGCAAAAGGATCATCTGAGATCGAAGTGGAGCATCCATTGATGGTGGCTCAAGTAAGAAGTCAACAATCCACCGGTACATTCAAAGAGATCTTTAGCCGATTGAATCATCCTAAGCTTGTGAGTTCAACAATCGAGATCGTACTCTTTGTCATGATTGACTTGTGATTTTAACTATTTATCATGACACTATCATATTAATGTCTAGTTTTTACATGTTTTGTGGTTATCTTTACTCTTGTCATGATTTTAATAAAAAACTCTCTTATCATTTATTTGTTTATTATATCACAATATTACTCTGGTATTTTGGATGATGTTTCTACGTGGAGGCGAAAATGATTACATATAGCACATGCGTGCACTTTTCCAGTCATATAATATAGAAAAAAGACTTTTAACTCAGTTAAAATAATTTTCACAAAATTTAATACTATACACATGCACTTTAGAAATACGTACGCATGTATTTTTTAGTTATACTTACAATATAGGTGCAATTTTCTTGTTATATAATACATGAATAGAACTTTTGACTTAATTAGATAACATTAACCAAATCTATGATTCTAAGACTTTTGAAATTTAGCTAAATGATAGAAAATAGTTTAATGATCATATGACACTAAATATAATTTTTAAAAATTAAACTTTTTTGCGTACACTTTTCTAGTTATACACATGCAACACTCTAGTTAAAAATTAACCTTTTACACATGTGTTTCTAAATTGCACGTGTTAAGTCGTATAAATATTTGTAGGTTGAAGACAGAAGTAGGTGGATTGGAGTTGATTTTGTTGTGCACTTGTTTGTATTTCCAAAAAATTTTAAAGATATTCAGTAAACTCTTATACGATAGAATAATTAGAAAAGTGCACGCGTAAAATGTTAATTTTGAAAAAAAAACTAATAATTAATCCCATTCAATCATTAAAATCATTTCATCATTTAACTTAATTTCATATGTCGTATAATCTTAGAATTGGTTAAAATTATTTAATTAAATCAAAATTCCATTTATATATCATATAACTAAAAAAAATGCATGTGTAGCATGACAAAATAGTTAAACTGACATATGAATATTAGATTGCTTACTCATGTTAGAACTTTATTAAAAAGAAATTCAATGCCTTATTGTCTTTTCGGAAATCTTTATTATTTTAGTTGAATAAAATAATACATTTGAGATATCTAACGTATAGGTGATCCCAAATATATACTCGGAGACCATGTCTGAAAAATTAAAATCAATTGATATATTTGGATGGGGAATGAGCTTTGGTAGCATAGTGGCTACCCTCTTCGATCTATATAGCTTCACGCTATCTTGTGTGGTGATGGAGATTTACGTTCGGAGTAGCAGGAGTTTCTATTTTACTCCTTTTAGCATTCTCAGTTATGATGTTTGAGTTCCAAACTATCTTATTGAACGAGAGAGTGTTGCTGAGGCAAAGTGAATTTTGCAAGCCTTAAGAGGATCACCCGAGATCGAGGTGGAGCATGCATTGACGGTGGCTCAAGTAAGAAATTAACAATCCACCGGTGCATTCAAAGAGATCTTTAGCCGTCCAAATCATCCTAAGCTTGTGAGTTCACCAATCGAGATCGTACTCTTTGTCACGATTGACTTGTGATTTTAACTATTTATCATGACACTATCATATTAATGTCTAGTTTTTACATGTTTTGTGGTTATCTTTATTCTTGTCATGATTTTAATAAAAAAACTCTCTTATCGTTTATTTGTTTATATCACAATATTATTCTGATATTTTGGATGATGTTTCTACGTAGAGGCGAAAATGATTACATATAGCACATGCATGTACTTTTCCAGTCATAAAATATAGAAAAAAGACTTTTGACTCAATTAAAATAATTTTCACAAAATTTAATACTATACACGTGTACTTTAGAAATACGTACACGTGTATTTTTCAAGTTATACTTACAATATAGGTGCAGTTTTCTTGTTAAATAATATATGAATAGAGCTTTTGACATAATAAGATAACATTAACCAAATCTATGATTATAAAACTTTTGAAATTTAGCTAAATGACGAAAATAGTTTAATAATAATATCTGATGGACCCAAATTATGCTTGTATCTACGCCGTCCACGTGGCCTGATCGTGGAGGGTTTTCCTCATAACCCAGCCATGGCCCTAATGACATGCTCGGGCTTACGGCTCGTGGTACAAGCCCAGCCTCAACTCTTGCCTGACTACATGGAAGGTAGCTCCTCCCAGAGCGTCACCCTCGCATGATCCAACCCTCGCGCATCTGACGCTCGAGGGTTCATCGGCTCAACCCCATTCGCAAGGGATCCATCTTTGAGGGTCACCGCGCTCGCTAGATACACGAGCCTCCCTATGCTCGGAAGATCAAACCTCTAACTGCCGTTGACACAATAGTCTGACATAACCATCTAAAAGGTGATGGTGACATATTTAGGTCCTTTTCAAGCCTTCACATTTCGACACGTGTCTAGGGCAACACTATTCCAGGACCACACGTATACCATTACCTATTTACCCTCACCCTTAACCTATAAATATAAGGAATTCACTACACTTTCCTCAAGCGTTACATACTTGCTACTGTGCATTTCTTCACGCACAAGTCACACCCACACACTGAACTGAAAACTCCATTGCTGCATATTTAAGCTTCATATAGTTTCACCTTCCTCACTAAGGTGTTACCCTGGCTGGTAGAATACATGCTCTTTGGGAACCCAGTTCTTGAGGCTCAATGCCTGTGATGGTCTTCCCTTTCACATACAAATAGAGAATGAATTGGTGTTGATTTCCTCTTTTCCATTTCTGACACCATCAATATGACACTAAATATATTTTTTAAAAATTAAACTTTTGTACGCGCACTTTTCTAGTTGTACACATGCAACACTTTAGTTAAAAATTAATCTTTTACACTTGTGTTTCTAAATTGTACGTGTTGTTAACTCGTATATAAATATTTGTAGATTTAAAGACAGAAGTAGGTGAATTGGAGTTGGTTTTCTTATGCACTTGTTTGTATTTCCAAAAAATTTTAAAGATATTCAGTAAACTCCTGTACGATAGAATAATTAGAAAGTGCACTCGTAAAATGTTAATTTTGAAAAAAATTAATAATGGTTGCATGTAAGATTGAGGGGACTCAATCATAACAAACAAATAATAGCAATCCTCATACCTCTGAACAGGATTCTTTATCCCTATATGTGGAAATGAGCCTCTACGTAGTTAAATCCTAGATCAGGTGATATGCTACCAATGGGGATACTGCAAATAAATATCTCCATTCGATTCTCTTTTAGAATTAACTCCTCATATATGATTGGAGTTAATTGTATCATAAGAAAATTATAACTTGTGTTTAGTTAAAAAGAATCATATGTGAATTATCGAGGTCAACAAATTAGGTATAGACACTGCATTTATAAAAAAATTGTGGTACTTTTGAAAACTTTTACATTTATTATAAATGTCTCAGATTATATCATAACTTATAGAACTTGATAAACTCATTTGTAATTTTACCTAATCTCCAAGATAGTAAGTATCATTTACCCAATTAATAATGATTAAATAAGAAACTAATTTTAATCGGACTTACATGATAAGTGAAGCCAACTCCAACTCCGACAATTAGAAAGTTCATAACCTCCATATATACATTGGGGAACCACAACATGCAACACACACCGCCCATCAATAATATTGTACTGATCCTCAGTACTCGTCTTCGGTCCCAATGAATGAATAGCGATCAGATCAGTATTCCTACTATTGTTATGATGTAAATGGAAGATGAATGAAGAAGTCATTAATTTATGTAATAACCGAAGTCATTGTCATCCTGCATAGCACGGACACGCCGGAAAATACCGCCGTGCAGTATCGGACACGTGTCGGACACGGACACGGCTCCGACATGCCTCCGACACGTGTCCGACACGCTTAATCCGTGTCCTACATTAAAAAAAAAAATAGGGACACCGTGCGGACACTCCGACGCGGAGTGTCCGACACGGCGTAGACACGGATCCATAAGAATGTATATTTTTGGAGGTAGAAAGTTCCATCTCGGCATCTCTCATCGATTCAAATGGTAAAGGATCGACTTTTGTGGTGGTAAAGGTGGTGGATGCGGTGGTGGTGAGAGTTTTAGAAGGCGGCATCAGCATCTTAATATCTTCTCGCCCCTTTGGTGTTCATCTCTAATCTTTTCTTTTGTCTTCGTGTCGGTGATGGTAATAGAGTTTTTGGAAGGAGAAGGGCCCAGCTCCGGTAGACACGAGTGTTTTCCAATGTGAAGGGGCTTACCGGCTTAGAGAAGATTAGGATTTGGGAAGAAGGGAGCGTTTTCAGATCTGAGAAGGAAAAGAATTAGGAAAGAAAGTAGATGTGTGCGGCGCAGAAATTGTATTTAGGATTAGGTCACTTCCTATTTCTCTAGTATCAGACGTTATAAATTAACCTTTTGGGCCTTTGGCCCATAAAACTACAAATGATTTAACTTTGTTATCTTGATTTTTCATGATTTGAATAAATAGAAATTGCTATAACCAATTATACACAGTGTGATAGTTTTAAATATTAATAATTAATACAAATAGTTTACATGCGTGTTAAAATAATATTTTTAATATATATATATAGCCGTGTAGGAGCCGTGTCGTGTCCTCAAATTTTTAAAAAATCTGTGTCGCCGTGTCCGTGTCGTGTCGTATCCGTGTCGCCGTGTCCGTGCATCATAGTTGTCATCGCTTGACATTTGTAAATATCTCTTGATATCATTACAGTCTATTGTGGTAGTGCCAGTATATGGTCATAATGTCCTTTTGGAATATGTCTCTTATTTGTACATATAATAGAAGTTTGATGTTCTCCACACACACATGCACTTTTTTGATTATATGTATAATGACGCGCACCTTTCTAGTTATATATGATATATACGTGCACTTTTATAGTTATCTAATATAAAATATTGCATGTATAATGTGTTGTTAACTCATATTCATTTAGCTAGCTCAAAGACAAAAGTAAGTGAAATGGGTAGTTGTTTGTTTTTTCCAAAAGTTTGAAAGATAGATTTGTATAGAGTAGAATAATTAGAAAGTTTACGTGTAAAAGGTTAATTTTAAAGGAAAAAGTCATAATTAATGTCATCCAATCTTAGTCAAATTTCAAAAGCCTTATAATGTTTTGAGCAACAAAACCTTATAATATTAGATTTTTGTCAAAATTATCTTAATTAGTCAAAACTCTCTGTGTTATATTATATAACTAGAAAAGTTAATGCACCTGTTGTTAACTCATATTAATTTAGATAGGTTAAACACAAAAGTAGGCGAATTCCAATTTCCTTGTGGAGTGATAATCATGTTGCAATCTGTATAAATGAATATCCGATCTTCCATGAACACACAAAGCACATAGAGATTGATTGTCACATTACTCCAAATAAGTTCAAAATAGGCTTCATTATCCCAAGACATATTTCTTCTGCTCCGCAACTAACTGACACATTCACTAATTAAATGCTATAGGGTTCTCCTTTTCGGGAATTATTATTCAAGCCTAACTTTTGTTTTCACTCTGCTTAGGCTGGAGGAGGGAGCCAAGATTATGACGTATTTTCTGTACTTACATGAATGCAAAATTAGTAAATCATGTGTATGTTAACAGTAGGCAACAACTTTATAAGTTGTAGGACACATTTCCATTAGCATATGTTTTTAATTAATTTTAGTTTCTTAAGCATGCTAGCTCTTTTATATACGTAAAATATTTTTCATTTATCCACTTTTTCAATATAAATACCACGTAGGGACGATGTAGTTGATAGCAACATTTTTTGGTGAAATATCAATTTGATTTTTGATGTCGTCTTCATCAGTTTTCTCTCTCAAAACATATAAAGAACTATTTATTGTATAGTTTATCTCTTTCAAATTCCCATAAATAAATCCAAAAGCTCCCACAAAACTTTGATTGGACCATCAAAACATATACCCTACAATTGAAACAAACCATCGATGGAGTCCGCTTAGAACCGACCCAAAAATTCGGCCCAACTGGGTTTTACTGAAGCAACCCAACCCGTGGTTATTTGGGCTGAAATATTTAAAAAGTTGTTAATTTTATTCAAGGCATTAATTCGGGTACGTATAACCTTATACTTGGTTGACATTGTTGTTTCATGGGATCACAACATGTTGAAAAACTACTCACTTTAAACACGATACGTCCTTGACAATTGACACCGAGGTCAGATATCCAACGACGAGCCACCAATGTCCGCCATGAATGCGCAATTCTTCTCACTAAAAACTTCCCCTCATACGTTCTAAGGTTTGGCATAACCATCCTATTTACTCATGAATTTAAAACCACATATTGATTAACAAGTGTCAATGGTTTTAGGTTATTAAAATAAAAAAGAAGAAGAGACACGACATCATCAAAGTTCATCGATGTAGATATTACATAAATTCTTCGATAAATGATGTTTCTATAGTTCCTCAAACTTCACGGGAAGTTTGTGAAATGAGGCAAAACCTCATGGTACTTCAGTGTAATTATCACTCAATTTAAATGTCCTACTTTTATCTTCTTTGCTTCTGATTTTTTAGGATATTGTATACCATTAGTATGTCAATTTGTTTTCGTTTCTTGTTTGCTTGGTCAGAAATGAATGTACATAAGATTTGAAACACGAAATTTTTATTTCATTCTCATAGCAAATTTACAGGACAAAATTTTGTCTACGGTCCGTCGTATAATTATTCCAAAAATCCCTATATTTGGAGGTTACTTGTGTGTAAGTTAGTGTATTATCCCTTCTGGATAGTGATTATTCTTTGCAGGTAAAGATATATTTTTTTTGGGGGGGAACCGGTCAAGGCGACCGTAAGGTTTTTAACGAGGCTCTCTCCTCATATTATTCACGAAAACCAAGTGTACGTACAAAGGGAGCACATCCAAATGTCAATACGACTAAAATTAGCGAAATGAGAAGCCCAAATGAAAACATGTAGAGCGGGCGACATTTGATCATATTGTTTATTAGCATGAGCCTTATATCTAGCCAGCATATCAGCTGTATAAAAGTGAAGTATACGGCTCCAATGGTCCCTGGTACTAGTGACATAAAACGGGAAATGTGTTGGCCTTAAAAGGCGCCCAGGGTCTTGGACTTCGATAGTTTCCGGGGTAGATTCTATCTGGCAACACTTCTCCTCAACATCTTTGCAAGTAAAGATATCAACTTTACTACTTCTGCAACATCTTATAATATAAGGAAACATGTTATTTGAGGTTAATACAATTCAACGAGGAGAATAATCGTTAATAACTGGCAGTGAATACCTTGCGCTACACAACAATATGAAATAAGAAAATAGAAGAAATTGTAAATTTGATATACCAACGTAACTCGACCAATTTAGTATTTTTTTCTACATTTAATTTTCTAATGATAAAATAAGATCATATCTCCAAAATCAAACAATTTAGTGCACATTTTTTGTAGGAAACTAATTTTGCCCTCGGAATTTACATGTGCCAAACTCCTAATTTGCCATGTGTAAAATCAGATTGGGTTTCTGAGGGGTAAAATCGGATTCCGTTTGAAAAGTTTATTAAATTGCGTAGTTTTTAAACTATGATCCTATTTTATCATTAAAAAAGAAATATACAAAAATTGTTGAATTGATAAAGTTGATATATCAAATTTGTAATTTCTCCTAACAAAACATGATAATGGTGCATCTATTTGTCTGAACTTGAATGTGTGACTTTCTATATTAGTGATATACAGATATAGTAGGTGATGATTGACATTCATCTTACAACTATATACCTTAAATTTGATAAAAATGGACGTATATGTATATATTATTATATATATCTATATATATACTTGTAAGATTATCATTCTTTTGTGTAATAAAACTGTAGTATTTATGAATTGGAAGCATATCAAGTTGTGAATCGGATTCTGGAATGTGACATGAGTAACAGGGTAAATACAGTTCTCTCATTGGGTGAGATAATTGTCCGTGTGTGATAATTATATTGATATATTTATGTGTGTTGAATTTGGACTTTTGGAGTGCTTTCATTTGGTCCATATATATATGTATGGGGCCTAGAACAGTGACATTTACAAAGCACTACTACTTTCATGGACCTCCATTGTCAATTTCTCATAATTTCTTTCATGGAGTTACTGTAATCCTTTGTTCTCCGTTTTTTGTTTCAGATTATGGGAACTAAGGTTGTGTGTAGGTAATTGTGTGCGACTGATGATCCCTAAGGAGTCGGTTGGCATGGCAATGTCTTCTAATTATAAGGAGACGAACCAATGGGGGGTTATTTGAGTTTAGATCATCGAAGCATTGTCAACGAGACTCGAGAGGGTTGTGCGGATCGTTTGATGTGTTGGACTGATGGCATATCATGATTTCTTGTTTTGTACTTGAAATCTCAATTACCTTCGAACCTCGACTGCTTTTTAAATTATATATATATATATATATCGGTATTAACTTAATCACTATTGTCGTCTAACCGATACTTAAGCATTAGGTTGCATGTCATAATTTTTAATTCACGGATAATTTTAAAAATATGTTTTTGACGTATCGTGTTGGAAATTTATTATAAATATCATGTCAGACACTTCAATTATAAACAATTTGAAGGAAACAAATTATGTTATATTTGTATCGTCTTGTATTCATATCATAGTTAATCACGTATCACACTTAACCGGTGGATCCTACTGTCATATTATTTTAGAGAAATAGAATTAATAATTCCTGAAAAATCATTTAATTTATTTAATAGAAAATAATCTCAATATGTATATAAAAATATATATACATAAATGTAGCTTGAAAGTGTCGTTCTCGAGAGAAGAATGAAGTCCACTGCTAGGCTCTTGGCGTGTATTAATTAATTGTTGGCGTGTTTAGTTATGCTAAATAATTAAAATGGATAATTATTATTAATATAATAAACGATAATTAATTAGACTTTTGTGGCTTTGGAGACAATGACATTCCAGGTTCTATCTTCTCTTCTTTTTCCATTTAATTATTCAATGAACCAATGATTAGATAGAGTTCTTCCAAGTTCGTGGAATCATTACTGATTTATGTTCCTAAACTTTGTTCCATGTATTTTTAAGTTCTAGCCACTTTAATTCTTTATTTCATGTTAATTACTACATATATGATTGACAATTATTTAATTAAATGAAATTCAAATTTAAGTTTCTTTAATACAATTATTCTATATGGTTAATAGCGATTTAATTGAATTAGATGGAAAATTTGTAAATTTAGTATATCAATTCGATCAATTCAAAATTTGTGGTACATTTTATTTCTTGGTAACATACATATAAGACTGCATCTCCAAAATCAACCAGCTTAGTGTATATTTCCGAAAAACTGATTTGATTGACCAAAATTTACGTGTGGCAAATTAGGAATTCGTCACATGAAAAATTGGGTCGGACTTTTTGCAGACAAAATCAATTTTCAATCAAAAAGTGTATTGAATTGCATGATTTTTAAGATATGATTCTATTTAATTTGTCACTGAAAATGAAATGTACCAAAAACGATGAATTAGTCAAGTTGGTATAATAAATTTGCAATTTCCCCCCGAATTAGATTTATTTAAAATTTCTTTGAGTATATATACAGTTGTTTTAATAATATAATTAACCTAATTTAAGTCGAGTTAGATTTAAAATTTTCTTTAATACATTATTGGTATTAGTCTAACTAAATTAAGGTACGTGATTGTTGAATTCTTCCGATCAAAACGTTATTAATATTTGATTCGTCAAATATTAGGAATGATGGAAAAATGAAAAAGGACAAAAACTATATATAAAAGGTGTTAATAATAATAACAATAAAATTTACCTACCTACTAATTAGATGATAAACTATATAAGACAGTTGTCAAAACCTATATATACATACCCTAGCCAAAAATCTAGATCACAATTATGTACTTATGTAGTAGGTCTAGTATTTTTCAATTTAATTTAATAATTTTGTTGAAAAACCACAAAGTTTTATCATCCAATACCTAAATAATATTCTCTATTTTTTTTTCCAAACACGCATAATCATTCGTATCAGTATATACAAAACCCTAATTATTCGATCCCTCAATGATAGATTCAAATTTTACAAATTCAGCATTATGTTCTTATTAATTAATACAAACAAAACCCTAAATCTACCCCTCAATGATAGCTTTAAATTTTAATGATTCAGTATTTATATCAATGGAGAAATTGTAAATTTGATATTCCACCTCGATCAATACAGTATTTTTGGTACATTTCATTTTTCAACAATAAAATAAGACCTATCTTTAAAATCAAGCAATTTAATACATATTTTTTTTTACCTGAAGCTAATTTTGACAGCAGGAATTTCCATGTGACCAACTATGAGTTCGTCACAAATAAAACCGGGTCAGTTTCGGGTCAATCAAAAAAATCGGGTTCTGATAAAAAAGTACATTAAATTGCATAAGTTTTAAGATATGATCCTATTTTGTCGCCAAAAAGTAAAATATATCAAAAATGTTGAAATAATCAAGTTAATATACGAAATTTGAAATTTTCTCCTATATTAGCTTAACCCGATGTCTCATATTTGAACTTCAACATACACAACTAATGTTGATAGAAACAATTTTATAATCGGGCTTCATACCAACATTAGTGACTTATAATTAACAATCCGGCGACTTGTATGCCCACAGAAGACACACATCACCATAGCTGTCTGTTGGTTGGGGTAATTAATCTCAACAGCTAATTGATAGGCTTTTGAGTTTAAGGTAATAAATGAATTAAGGTATAATTAGTTAGTTGTCTGATAATTATCCCGAGCTAATTAAGCTAAAAAGATATAGGCATGCATTATATATCTTCATCACAAACACCCTGTAAC
>JBBMKE010000008.1:5540034-5554428 GCA_037834125.1 Lippia alba
CTAAACACTAACTAGAGAACTAGCATCCTTACTAGTTAGATTGTAGTCAAGTTGGTGGACTATCTCTAGAGAGCTTCTGTGATGCCCGAGCGTGGGCCGCCCATTTCCCCCGCACCTAAACCCGAACTCACATATGAAATGAGAAGTCCATACATGAGCCCAAGTCCAGGCGAACGGAGACCACACACTCGCTAGGCTAGGCGGAGCTAATCAAACCAGAGCGCGCAACATAAAAATCAAATAGCAGAAACAAAGGATCTCAAACTTAAAATTCACATACAACAATTATACATAAATTTTACAAGGCCAAGAATCATATAATTCACATTTGGCATGCTTGAGAATTCAAATTCACAAAATGCATATCATGCGATCGCCAAATAATTCAAATGTCACATTAGTTCAAGTAGTTCAAATTGTTCAAATAAGAATGAAATAAAGAATGTATTGCATCAAGTAATTATGAAAATAAATGCCAAATAATAAATAAACTCCCACGTGGTACAAACTTGTACGTGTGAAAATGCGGGGTGTCACAACCTCCTCCCCTTAAAAAGGACCTGCCTTCAGGTCCAGCTCGTCTTTAAACAACTCCATGGAAGGTTTCTTCACTCTCAAGTAGCTCAATCATGTTGATAAGGAGATCTCGGCCCTCAAACTCACCAAACACTCCCGTCAACAAAATTCTCACCAAGAACTCTCAAAAGAAAACTCGCAACAAGTCATGCGCAAGTAGTTGGCATGCAAAAGAAAGAAAACAACAAGAAGAGTAACAACAATTACGGTCTAAAGAACGACCAATGCATGTGATGAAATGCCATGTATGCAATGATACCTTGTACCGCGGCATTGGGATCAACCCCGACCATTCTCTCTCCTCCTTTAATCACGTATGTCCGAGCTTGAATCGCGGGCCTTTGATTTCCTCCTGGCACATAATCCGCTCTCTTGCGCGGGCATTGATCCATCATGTGCTCCGATGAACCACATCCATAGCACCTCTTGAGAGCTTTCCAACAATTTTCCGATGAGTGATTGGTGTGATGACAATACACAGACTCGGGTCCTTGGATAGCTAAGGGAGGATTTGGAATTTCCGATCTTGGTTGCTTGTTTTGAAAATTTGGTGGGGGAAGAGCTTCATAAGCCGGCCTCTTGCCAAGAACTTGTTGAGGATCCGAACCAGAATCTTAGCCGGTTTGTGGTTTCTTTCTCCTAGCAGCCACCCTATCTTCAACCTTCAATGCTTTCTCCGTTGTTGAGGCCCACGTGTCCGTATCAACCACTTCCAGTGCATCTCGTATATCATCCCTCAAGCCACGGATGAATTTAAGGGCTTTATGTCGTTCATTATTGGCTATGTTAGGGCAATATCGGGAGAGGTACTCGTATTCGTTGATGTGCTCGGTCACCATCCTAGATCCCTGCCTTAAATCTATGAACTCTTGCATCCTTCGATCTCTAGCTGCGATTGGGATGTATTTATTTCGGAACTCCCTTGAGAATGTTTCCCAATTTACTTCCTCCTCGGTGGTTTCCAACCGAGTTCTAGCACTTGTCCACCACGCGTATGCTTGCCCTTGTACCATGGTAAGCGTGCATCTCGCCTTCTCCATTGATCCACAAGGGATCAATTCCCATATTCTTGAAATTTGAATAAGCCATTCCTCGGCTTGTATGTCGTTCCAACCCATGAAAACCGGTGGATTCTGGTTCTTAAATTCCCGGAGGATGTTTGTAAGTAGACCTCCTCCATTATTATTTCCGGCGGGTTGAGCATTTGCGCGTTCTTGCGCTCTTTGGTCCAAATATGTAGCAAGCCTTTCCATGAAATCCCCAGGATCTCATTGTGGAGGTGGTGGTGGTGGAGGCATGTTGTCCTCATGCCGAGGTGAGCGATCTCGATGATGTCGGGGTTCAGGAGATCTATCTCGGTGGTGATGACGTCTCGGAGGCATAATTTCCTACAAGGATCAAGAAATTTCCAACACATATGCATGCCAGTTAAAACATGTTCATGTGCACAATAAATGAGAATGAGAGCAAACAATTCAAATAAATGCACATAACCACGTTGTCCTAAGCCGAATGACCTGGTCTCACCCGACACGACACTAGAACTCCGGTTTTGCAATCCGAAGCTCTGATACCACTTTAAGGATGTGACGCCAGAGCGTGGGCCGCCCACATCACCCGCACTTAAACCCGAACTCACATATGAAATGGGAAGTCCATATGAGCCCAAGACCACACACTCTCTAGGCTAGGCTGAGCTAAACAAACCAGAGCGTGCAACATAAAAATCAAATAGCGGAAGCAAAGGATCTCAAACTTAAAATTCACATGCAACAATTATACATAACGTTTACAAGGCCAAGAATCATATAATTCACATTTGGTATGCTCGAGAATTCAAATTCACAAAATGCGTATCATGCGATCGCCAAATAATTCAAATGTCACATTAGTTCAAGTAGTTCAAATTGTTCAAATAAGAACGAAATAAAGAATGTATTGCATCAAGTAATTATGAAAATAAATGCAAAACAATAAATAAACTCTCACGTGGTACAAACATGTACGTGCAAAAATGCGGGGTGTCACAGTGATCAACCGCGAGAGAGAGAGAGAGAGAGAGAGAGAGAGAGAAAGAGAGAGAGAGAGAGCGCAAAGTGTATGTTTGTATGAGAAGCTGCAAGCTTCTCTGCATTAATGAGATGGATATATGGCAAATTGCAATCAAGTCCCTCAAATGGTTAGTATTACACTCAAGTTTGCATTTGATAATTTATGATCATTTGAGTCCATGCCACTCATGCAATTAGGTCCACAAGATACGTGAAATGATCAAGTAAGGCCATTCGAGCAATCAAGTCATGTTCGATAATTATTTCAAATGTTGATCAAATATAAATGTTACTAATTTCACACAACTTTCAAATAATTCACATAATTGTATTTAAATCTAAGGTATGAATATTTTATAATTTTACCAAGTATTTAGTTAAATTGATTAATTATTGATTCTCTCGAACACACACACGTTGCTTTTACCTAAAATTTGAAATCTGTGGTGGTAGAAATGCCATTGAGTAGTTTGAATGCAGATAGAGATCACCGTGACAACACTAACATGACTATTATATTTCCGAAAACGTAGACAATATACCACCTAACCAAATATCCTTTTCAAAATATTCTTGGTTTTCAGATTTCAGAAAATCGGGGCGTTACACATTCATTGATTGTTAAGCTACTCTCTAGTCTACTCAACAAGTAATCCTCACGGTAAAAGTTTGTTGTTCCTCAAATCCAGTAGCACTACTCTCCAGACTCCATGTAAGAACTAAGAAGTTTCACAAGACAACAAGCACATGAACTAATTCATATATAGGCACATTTGGGACATAGTCTTTTGCAAGTAGAGTAATCCCTTTAGATCTTTGGTTTAGTGTATCCCAGACTAATCAGCTTCTGCATCAGCTTTTTCTCAGCACTCGCCTGAAAATCCATGCCCAAAAAAGTTAACACATGATGAAATCAATAGAGATTGGAGAGAGATCTGAGTCTAACCTCAAGCATGGGGCTGTTCTTTGGTATGTTACAAGCAACTACGATGTTGAGACCGGTCTTCAGAACTGAAATTCATATCAAGAATCAGCTCAATTCAAGTAGACAAGTCGATCGATTCATAAAACAACAATTTACCTAATCGGCGTGCAATACCGGAACCGGTGTTATCAGAAGCCCCTCCAATTAAGCAAGTCACACCAACTGTATTGCTCTGTTCATCACCCACAACAACAAAATGTTTACCAATCTCAGCTCAATTCATATTTGATACAATTGCATAGAAAAGATAAAAGGGCAAATTACATTTTTAGTCTAATAAGATTAGGCTTTTTGCAATTTTAGTCCCATTTATTTGAAATTAGACACATTTAGTCCATTATTTTCAAAAAGTTGCAATTTTGGTCTCATCCGTTGAATAATCGATGGAAATGTATTTTTTTGCCGTGCAATTTGGGGAAAAAGTTATTATTCATTAGATTGTTTATGTGAGAGTTTGTTTATTAATAATTCATTTTAGCACCGCATTACCTTAATGAGATAGAATAATTCAGAGTAATGCTTCAAAGTTGATTCAGGACCCTAAAATAGGGTAATAATAAACAAACTCCTACAAAAACAACCTAATTAACCGTAACTATTCGTCAATTATTTAATGGATGGACCAGAATTGCAACTTCTTGAAAATATAAGACTAAATGCGTCTAATTTAAAAAATCGTAGCACGAAAATTGCAAAAGGCCTAATCAAAAATATAATTTGGTCAAGAAAAAACTTACTGGCCGTATAGGTGCAGCTGCGTAGAGATGTCCAAACTGTGCAGAGTTGCAACCGATCCATGCGTAAATCTACACAATGAAGTGGGGATCATAATCTTTCAGAAAACAGAAATTTTAATCCGCAACAACAAAGGCAACAATGAACAATAACAAACCCTCTGAACTGATTTAAGGAAAAACCCAAAATAAATTCCACAAAAATTAAGAAAAATGAAGTAAACCCAGAAACTGCAATCAATACCTGCTTTTGGAGGCGAATAATCTGAAAGTGGAGAGCAACATCGTCTGATACATCGGAAAAGCACGTGATTTGCACGCCGGCATCAGCTTCCTGCGACTCAACGCCATTACAGTCCATTTCTGCTTCTGAGTTGAATTCTAATTACTTTCCATTCAAGACAGTATTCAGATATGAGAAGGCCAAATTGGCCCATGAATATTGGGCCTCAAAGCCCAGTACAAAACAAAAAATAAGATGTAATAAGGCCCACTCTTGAATGAGGTTGAAATGGAAAAGGGATAATATAATTGTTAGGTTGGGCCACTGACAACTCTGTTTCCATTACTTAAACTTTAGTGTTTGTTTATTAAAAAAATGGTACTTTTACTACAGTAGAGGGCAGAAGGTATTATTGGTGTCGAACCGCTATAATTTGCCTTGTATTATAGTGGATTTTTATTTTATTTTTTTGGTCTTGTAGGCCTCGTGGTTTTTACTCTTCGTTTTGAAGAGGTTTTTTCACGTTAAAAATCTCGTGTCTTCTATTCTTGTTTGATTGGTTGTTTTATATCTTCGGACATACTTGTCGTTGTTTATTGGGCATTTCGAAAGAAGTTTGAATTTCCGCTGCGTACATTCGGTTTTGGTGTATCCCTTTCCTAGCAGAAGGGTATTAGTGGATTTAGATCGTGTGACACGTTGAAGATATGAAAGCGAGAGCAATACATGGAAAAAGGTACTGCAAAGCACTACTAGTGGAAGTGCTATTATCATTCTTATTATTATTTGTTATTATGAGGGATGCAGGACACCAGGAGCCCAGAACCCATTAACGTGCTTCTTGCTCGATTATTATTATGATTATTATTTATAAACATTATCCGTTATTCCTAGTGGACATCACGCTTCATTTCATCCTCAATCATTTCATTGCTATTTATCCCGGTTATAAGTAATACTAACTACACCATGCACGTCAAAAATAAAAGTGAAATTGGTACAGTTGAATTCACAATAGCCTGCAATTTAAGCCTAGTTTTGATCAACCGTCTAAAACACATTCCTAAAATCCCCTAATTAACAGCGTGCAAAACATGCAGTAAATTCAGTGTGAATATCTTTATGAGTGATTAAGGGGTCATCACGTTTAGTGGGCTTTTGTCCCATCACGCAAATAAAAAACAAACAAGGAATATTTGGATTGATCTTTAAAAGTTCTTTCCAGGCGTATTTGTAGCTACTTTTATTTATATTATGATTCTCATAAATATCCTTAAACAGTAGCCCACTACACTACTCTACTCGCCTCAGTGGAGGCTGCTAACATATTCATCATCATCACCATCTCCATAAATAGACCTTTTCACAATACCAGAATAACTTCATTTCTCAGTTTTAGCTCAACTATTTATACACTACAAGATTGATGACTTCTTCTTCTTCTTCTTCTTCTCCCCAGTCTCCCAGCCCTCCTCACCAATATCCAGCTGCAATTCAACTTAAGCTATATCAGGCTTTTATATTCTCAATTCCTATTCTCTTTTCAATCATTCTTTTCCTGCTCTTCTATTTGTTCTACCTCAAGAGACGAGCTTCGAGCTTCTCGTCAACCGGACCGCTACTCCCGAGGACTATCAACGCAGCAGTAAGCATTCTATTTACTTTTGTTAGTTAATCAGAAGGGATTCATCTCACTCGTCTGTTTTCCAGCCTTGTGATCTGGATTTGAAAAACGAGCTCAAGACCAAGCTCTGCAAGATATTGTTCGATGAATCCATCAAGGCAAGGGAGTCGACGTAAGTTGGCAAATTTTTCTTCAACGATTATTTTCTGCATTAATTTCAATAACCTCTGGTGGCTTTAGCAAGCATATATGCTTGGTACCACTATGAAGACAGCATACTTTTTTCTTCAATGGTCCTTAATTTGACACCCCTAAAGCTATGAGTGAGTGTCTAATTTCACTCCACAAATCTCACATGCCTCATAGGTTCCTGCACAGTACAACCACTGTGCCAAAATTCCTTCTCCCACTATTGTCACATAAATATTCTCATCGGATAAGCATCAATCAAATAGAGCATTAAAGAGTTGAGCGCATCAATCAAATAGAGCATTAAATAAATATTCTCAAATTAACGGGGCACTAGCTACAAATCAGTGTCATGAAATATTTACACTAACGGATACCGTAATTGTTTTCCAGGTGCTGTGTTTGCTTGGGAGAATTCGAGGTGCAAGAAGAGTTACTCCAAGTGCCATCATGCAAACACATTTTCCACATAGAATGCATACGCCTTTGGCTGCGCAGTAACTCAACCTGCCCACTTTGCAGAGCTCCTGTTATATCTGATCACACTAACTGCAAATCCCACCACCACCATCTGCAGGAAAGCCAAGCGGCACCACCACCACCGGCCCCAGAGCATACTAGTGTAGTTAGGTTTCAAGGATCATCCAGTGCCAGTGGTGGAACCACTTGTTGATATAGGTTTTCATGTAAATGCAATCAAATGCATAACTTCTACAAAGGTTTTTTCGGTTATGCATTGTTTTGAGACTACAATGAAGAGTATTACAATCTTAAATTTTAATAACATTCAGAATTCATGCGCAAGATCATATACTATAAAACTGAAGCAAGTATTGCAGCAGAAATTAAATCATAGTGAATGGGACAATGTAACTCAAATCTAACTTACAAAACATTAAAGAAACCAATTCAAGTGCTAGACTTTCGTTTCTTTCTTTCAGATTTCAACTAATACACAAAAGGAATTAACTTGTAACGAACCTTACTCATGTAATCACTATACTTGTCTTCAAAATTCTCTAGCATCAAGGCCTCCTCAAGCTTCGCTTTTTGCCCATAATACATCAAGCAGACAGCAGTGATAAACAGCGCACTGATGGGCGCTCTGAGTGCTGTAAAGTAAGTGACAAACAGAAGCATGGTAGACGCGTAAATTGGATGGCGCACTAACCTATAAGGTCCAAACTGGACAACAGCTTTAGGTTCAACTACCTTCTGTGAATAATTAGCCAAATATAATGACGAACTGTACTGCATAAACACCGTCAACATGATTAAAGCCCAGATTACCACATTGTTCCACCCTCCTGGAACGAGATGGAGCTCCGGCCCTTCAAATGCCGCTAGCCAATGACCAACCATTACTCCAACACAAAACAAAAGCTTATGCCAATTAGGTGTGCTAACAACCCACTTGCTGTCATGCTTTCTCGGGTAACAATCGCCATACATGCGCTTTCGGATGCTAACATTGAGGAAATAGAAGTAATGGTATACAACAAAGAACACCAGGGGCCACCCTTCAAGAAAGCCATTAAAATGAGCAGGAGGAACCAATGTTAGCCAAGTGAAAGACGACGTAACAACGGCGAGTTGTTCATATACGTTGGCTTCCCCCTTTAGGTACTTAATGAAGCCGTAAAGACCCGCAATTGCAAGGCCAACGGCCACCATCCATGGCCAGAATAACCATGTCCAGCTAAAATACATCCAGAAAAATGGGTTTAACACCAAATTGATAGTCCACTTAGTTGCAGCAATTGCAACAGACAATACCAAACACAACTTCACAATCTTGACCGGTGTCAACTCCGAAAGCTTGGATTTCAACTCAAAAGAGAACTCCTTCAGATTTTCCAACGATGTGTTCAGTGAGTCAGATTTCCCTGAGGCCGCTGAACTCGAAAACGAGTATTTGGGCGGCCGAATAGGACGGATAATTCCAGAATTTGACGGAAAAACAGAACTTGACAGAAATACATTATCGAAACCGGAAACTAACGAAGAACAGCAATTCGAAGAGGCACCGAGGGGCCTTAAATTTCTCTGGGCAAGCGATTTTTGCAGCGATAAACCCTTGCACTGAAGGCGTTTGTTAAATGGCCCGACTGAGATTGAAGAGCTAATTGGGGAGAAGGTAAAGTTAAAGGGGCTCACCTTCGAACAAACCAAGGATGCCGCTGTCTGCATAGTGTGCATTTCTTTATTTCAGAGTAGAAATGCGAGTCTTTATGGAGACGAACAGTTTCTGAACTAAGCAGATTCCGAGCTTGTAAAGTGGGTCGGGTTTTAGCTATTGAGCAGTGTTAGGGTTTTCGTAGAAGCGAAAGACTCACATATGTGTGGCTTCTCCGGCAGTCCCCCGCCGTCGTGCTCGGTGGCTGGTAGCTCTGAGAATCGGGAAGGAGGCCGAGGCTTGTATATATTAATTTTAGGAGCAAATTACATTTTTTACCAATATATTAGAACGTTTTGCAATTTTAGCCCCATAGTTTTGAAATTAGACACATTTAATCTCATTATTATAACCGTGGTCCATTTATTAAATAATTGGGCATTTTTATAAAATAACCCATGAGTTGAAAAAATTTTAGCTTGCTCTTAAGACGAAATTTTTTTGAGTTCACTCCCCAGATAAGTTTCAAAATTTGACTTTACTCCTCAATCTGGACAACAAATACTATATTTTGCGATTAGATACATGATATCACGATTTGAATAAACGAAATCCTAACCCCTAAAGACCTGGGGAGTAAAAATTGAGTCCACAATTGGGAATTTTTTCAAAATTTTCCATTAAATAATCGACATATAATGTTTTTTTTTTTGGGAATCTTTAAATAGTACCAAAAAGTTAAAAAAAATTCTCTTTCACTCCCCAGTTTTGAAAAACTTTTCTTTCAATCCCAACTCAAAAGTGAAATTCCTTTTAACTCTCCAATTTTTCAGAATGTTGTATCAAAATTTAGGAATCACATAACTAAAACCCCAAATGATGTATTTTTTCACAAAATGATGTATATACATCATATTGCGAAAAAAATACATCATTTGGGGGTTTAGTTACGTGATTCTTGAATTTTAATACAACATTCTGAAAATTTTGGAAGTGAAAAGCATTTTATTTTTGAGTTGGGGAGTAAAAGGGAAGTTTTTCAAAAGTGAGAAGTGAAAAGAATTTCACTTCCCACTTGGGTAGTTTTGAGGATTTTTTATTTTATTTTTACTGTTAAGTACAATTTGAAAAAAAAATTATTATTTATTATTTTATTTTTGTAAGAATTTGCTTATTAAAATTTCATTTTAGCAGCACTTTACCTTAATGAGAGTGCACAATGTTGTTTTAAAATCGATTCAAAGTGTTAAAATGAAGTATTAATAAACAAACATCCGAAAAAAAAAACTTAATGAACTGTCACTTTGCATCTCTAATGCACCGACACTTCTAAAAATATCATTTTATCGTGTCGTGTCGTGTCGTATCGCGTCGGACACTCGTGTCCGACAATTCTGACATGGGAAATTCACAAAAAAATCTGTGTCGTCGTATCCATGTCATATTGTATCCGTATCGCCGTGTCCATATCCGTGCAACATAACTTTGCATGAAAAAATATACATTTTTGGTCCATTATTTGATGGATGGAACTAGAATTGCAACTTTTTGATAATAATGAGATTAAATATGTTTAATTTTAAAGACATGATACAAAAATTACAAAATCCCCAATAACTAATTCTATACGATCAAAAATATAATTTCTATAGTTTTGGGCTTCAGAAAGTACAGTTTCAAAATTTCATAAAAACAGAGGGGGCAATTTGTAATTTAGAAGTTTTTACCAAAAGAGGAAAGAAATATTACATAATGATTGAATTGATGCGTTGAGGTAAATGAATGAATAAATTGATCGGAAAATGACGGCAGGAAGTGCTCCGGCGAGCGGCAGCAACACTCAGGCGTACGGCGAAGCATGGTATTGGGACAATCGCTACGCACACGATCCTTCAACTTTCGATTGGTACCAAAAGTACCCCGCCCTTGCGCCTCTTCTCCGCCTCTACATTCCTCAGAATCAACCAATTCTCGTTGTCGGCTGTGGCAATTCAGGTAACATCATCATCACATCGATTGTTTAAACCTTCATCGAGTGTTGAATTCGCCGATTTTTCTTAATTGAGCTCGCGTAATGGATCTCGCCACTTAAGTCAAGCACTGAGTTTTTTTCCATTTTCCGATCATATGTTGTTGGATCCCGCTGCAAATCTAGATCAGTGAGCTCCTTGAAATGGAGCTACCAGTGAATGAATAATCCATGTTCTAGATGCTACTCAATCTGGATTAATCCGTGTTTATTCTCCATACTTTTTTATTAGGATTATGAAGGATGTTATGTAGTCTGTATAGATAGGTGTAGCATTTGATTATGTTAGAGTGGGAAGGAGATAGGCTAGAGGAGGAAAGGTTAGTAGCATTCTGTTTTCTGCTGAAGGAAAGTTTCCGTTGTGTTTTTACATTGCAAGAACTTTTTTTTTTATCTCGTTTATTCTCGTATCTTGATATAGTTGTTTCTTTCTGCAGCCTTTAGTGAAGGCATGGTTGAAGATGGATACGATGAAGTTGTCAATGTTGATATATCCTTGGTGGTGATTGAAGCAATGAAAAAGAAGTACTCGGATCGCCCTCAGCTAAAATGTATCTTCCGTTGCATACATGGATAATTTAGCAGTTATATTTGGTCTGCATGTGAAAGTTTTTGCATAATATTACTCAAGTAGTACCGTAAAGGATGATTTGAAAGAGTGCACCCCGCATTATGTTTTACGATGAAAAGGTGTACAACTTATTTGGAGAGAAAAAGAATAATAAATTGAAATGACCAAACTTCTTTGATGCTGTGTTACATGCGTATATGCATAGTTAAGAGAATATTTCTTTAATATCTGAGCAGATATGGCAATGGATGTCCGAGATATGAGAGCCTTTGACACGAAATCTTTTTCTGCTGTTATTGATAAAGGTATTGTTTCTAGTTTTTACCTATGCGTCTTACTGGATAAAGGTTGGGAAAATTTCTGATGCTTTTCCATAATCTTCACAGGTACACTTGACTCTCTTTTGGTGAGTTCTCCGCATGACATTCTATGGGTTCTTTTGGAATTCATTAATTATTTAAACTGAAATTCCCCTATTTTCCCTCTCAGTGTGGACAAAACTCACGGCAAAATGCTGCTAAGATGCTTGAGGAAGTCTGGAGGTACACTCAGGCAACTTGAAATCTTTTTCTGAGTTTCTAGCTCTCTTACTGGATGTTGTTTTTTCTTTTTCACTCTGTCCCTAAGTTGAAGCAGTTGATGACAAACTATAGGGTCCTCAAGGATAACGGAGTGTACATTTTGGTAAGCTTACCCAATTCTGTCATTCTCTTTTGTTCCCTGATACGCGTCAAAACAAATACAGACTTTTGAATCTTGAGTTTTCCTACCAATATCTATATAAAAGTTGGTTCTCTATTTTCTCTCCTCTCTAACGCAGGTATCCGTTATTTGCAGGTTACCTATGGATCACCAGTTTATCGAGTACAATTATTGAAAGCCTTGTCATGGACAATTAAGCTGCATGTGATAGGTTCGTCAAAACTCTTTTTAGTTATGTGAATTGAGTGGTGTATGACAGCCAGTCATATTAACAAGGGTATGCATATGATGATATGCAGAGAAACTCCCATCTGGAAATAGTTCACAGGAGAGTAAGGATCCGAGTGCAGAGAAACTTGTATCAGGAAATAAAAAGGATCTAACATCTCCCATTCCATTAGATGCTAATGGAGGCTTCCCAGAAACTGCTGTTGGGATGAACGCTGACGTCCATTATATTTACGTATGTGTAAAGGTTAGTATTCCGTTACCAATCTCTGTTCCCTGCAAATTGTTTTTCCTCCTGTAAATGTAATAATGATTGTCCTCTTCTTTTTCAGGATGAGATTGGGAAGAGCAGCGAAGCATGAGCCGGTGGCCAGAGAATGACTATGTACTAGGGTAAAGTATTTATCACTGTGACTTTAATAAATTAATGGTAATAGTACTTATAAGAGGGAATTGCTGGAGAAACAAAAAAAAAACTTATAAGAGGGAATAGCCTTGGAATTAGAGCTGAATTATTGGATTTCATATCGGGATTGATTTCTTGTTTTGCCCTATATTCAAGGCTGCAATTCCATCATGCTGTAACTGCTACGTAATTAATATGAATTTTACATATGCAACATTATGTTGAAAATGGGAATCATGAACCTTTTCAAATTATCTTATTATTATTGTAGAAAATTAATCAGCTGCGCATGGAATCTGGTCAGAAAATTAAAGAAATATGTTTTGCGATGTAATTATTTTTGAGGAAAATCCGTCACAGAGAAGGGCAGGTATCTAATTAATCAGTCTCGTTTTTAACAAATTATTTGATATCAAATATTATACAAAATTATATTATAGCAAATGCATCTTGTGCTTGCAAATCTGCCATTTGTACAATTGCTGCGGCTTGTAAGAAATGAATTGGCAACTTTCTGTTGCCAGAAAATACAATGAGAATAATTGTTATCAACAGGAGGAATACACAGCAGCAGGCGTGAATGACTTTGAGCACATTTCAAAATTTAAATCAACTACCAAGAAAACACACAATCACCTTTCAATCAAACAACATAAAATCATCTTTCTGATGTTTGCTGGAGTTGGGCAATATTTTGAGTATTGATACAAATTCTTCTGTCATGGCTTCTGCTTCCTGTCAATCAATTACAAACAAGTGATTCAATATATTGCATCATAAGATAACTTTAACATGATAACTAATAGTATTTATTTGATAGTTCATGCCTAAATAGGATATTTTCTATAACATATGATACTTTACCTTTCTAAATTGTGTTATTAAGTAAATGGCGAGTGTTGTGTTGTTCGACTAATCAGAGATAGGGACAACTACAGACGTCAATCATTACTGCGTAAAGTGTCTTAAACTCACCTTAACTTTGTTTAGTAACTTTCCATTCCACGCCTATCCGATTAGGAGCTTCCATCAGTTTTCCGATAGTGAGCAAGTTGATCGTTGATTCTTGAAAGCACTTTCTGTGAATGAATCAACCTCTCACCAAGGTCATAGTCATACGGCCTCGAATGCCTATTTGCTGGGGGTTGAGGTTGGGGTTTTTGTTTGCCTAACAGCGTTTTCGCCATGTCATCTAGCTCTGCAACTCTCCGTTGTAGATTGGATTTGTCCATCTGTATACATAATTCAAAGTCAACATGACGAAAGAATAACAAAATAGAAAGCAACAGTCTGACGTCAGTATGAATTTTGATATTCTTTTTATGTATTTTGCAGTAATAGATGTAGTAGTATGCTACCTTTAGCATATCATTTTGAGCAATCAATAACTGATCTCGTTCTTGTAATTGTTCCACAAGAATCTGAGAGGCCAGTTGGTCTACATTGTTTCTATTGATTTCTGATATGCATCTGCACAGAAATGGTATCATCATCACATAAAGGTTACTAATCCTTGCATTTATCGGGAATACACTCACAATGCAGTAAATTTTGTTAATGGAGTATTGCATATTCGATATCAGATTGGCATGGAATACAATTCACATCACCTCTCTCTTTCTTCAAGTAAATCATCAATTTGGCTCCTCAGGTTGCAAATTTCTTGCTCCTTGTCGCAGGAAATATAGGTAAGCATTAATTAAGCAAATGCAAGCAAACTAGAAAACAAATCTGTCAAAGTGTACCATTGCAGCGAACTCGTGTCTATGATTGTGAGCCTCCTCGATTAGCCTTTGAAGTTGATGCTGGTCGATTATATCCTATAGGAAACCAGACAGTATTTTCAATTAAGATTGCTTGGGAAATTTTGAACCAATATCTTCTCTATTCAAGCCTGCACTTACAGCATAATTCGAGATATCCAATTTGACACTGAGTAAATCACGAATGACATCATGCG
>JBBMKE010000008.1:5596503-5631819 GCA_037834125.1 Lippia alba
CTGGCCCAATTAGAACCGGGTTTCCCGATTTGGATCCGACAAGTTCCTGCAATTGCAATTCGCAAATGTTTCCAAAAAGGACCGGCTAAATGCTTACAATGCACAGCACCTGGAGACCCCACTTCCTTCAAACTCCTCAACTCTTCTTCTCTAATTCACATTACAATCAACGCCCTCAATTCATTTCCACAATCGATCTCAATTTGTTTTCTCTGCTCACGAATGGCTCTATTCCCTCCGCGATCACTGTTTTTTGCTGGAATTGAAAATTGAAAACTCGTCGATTCGAGCGATCGGCGGTTTGATACTTCAATATGTTCGAAGCACATGTAAGTTTACCAAGTTTTTTGATTATTTTGTAGTTATTGCCTGGAGGTATGGAATGTTAGCTTGCGCCGCTTTGAGAATAATGTTTTTGATTCGAAATGCGCGGAAATGAATCCTAATTGGTGATGTTATGACGGGAGAATGTGTGAGTGAAGTTCTGTGGGTTTGCTCTGTTGTTATGGTAGTGGTGAGTGAATTTGCGGTTCCATTAGAGTGGAAATTGGTACGAGTTTACTTAGTGGTTTTATTACGATTAGGCACTTGGCCTAAGAAGAATTCTGGAAAATATGTGGCATGGAGGTTTTAGTAAATTTGGGTGGCGTGATGTTCAATGTAATGAGACTTGGGATGGCTAGGCGACGACATACTGTAGAGTGTAGACTATATAAGAAGGTAGGGGGAACGCAAAACGTTGATAACATCTCAATCGTCCTTTTTAGAATACACATATTGTGATAGAATTCATATTTCTGTGATGGCCTGAGTAGCAGGTTCGTATTTCAGAAGTAGAATAGGAAAAAATCATTTAAATAGATTCTATGTGTACAAAGTTTAGAAGAAGTTGGGTTGCACCTTCCAGTGCTCGATCAATCTTGCTGGTGGTGACTGCTAACTAAAATTCCTGTGGTTCGGTGAAGGTAGAAGACAGATAAAAGGGCAATATATGGGGTCGAGTTTAAGTATGAAATGTACTCTTTCCCCCTGGCAATTGAAAAGCCTTTTGGCCCCTTTGGATTTCCTACGTGTTGTTACACCGTAAGTCTGTGATTAGTAGTTCTGTCATTCTATTCCATATCCTTTGGAAGTTGGATTATCAGACCCAATGCTGCAATGACATCTTCCTACTTATTATGTCTTAAAATTTGGTGTGGACCCTTATCGGGAAACACAAGGAGGAAACAGAGAAGTGATTGTAGGTGGGAAGCTTTCTTCTGGTCTTCTCTCCAAATCCCTGCATTTTCTTATTAGAAGGAAAAAAGTAAAAAGTGTAGTAGCTAACGATGCAGATGATATTGACAAGGTCCACATTAGATTTAAAGTAGATATTTGGCATGCCTTTCCTGAAAAGTAGAGGCTGAAAGGCTTCTTACTGTTACGAATTTTTTTAAATAATTTGGTGCGTAGAATTGCTTTGTTAATTTTAAGTGTGGAAGCTTAACTTGTTTGTCTAGGAACCTTTTTTTTTTTGGTGGGTTTTCAAAAGAAGGTATAGTTCAAACCTTCTCTTTTGAGGGCAGTGGAAGGATGCGTGTTCACCTATATGAGGTTGAAAATCCATGTTCTGTAGGATTTCATGTTAGTTAGTCCCTTCAGATAATGTGGCTATAAGGCCTGTATATTGACTCCCTTTGAAGAGTAGAAGAATATAGTTCTTGTAACTTTTTTTGTGGGGTAGCTTGATCTGCTGCCATTGCGCTCATGATTCAATGATGGTGTTGCTTTTAGCTTTGAAGATATTGTCATTTAGCACACCATTTTCAGAAAACTCATTTGTACACTTTTTGTGATGCTGGGTGAAGTGTCTATGAGTAATTCTTCAATGATAATTTTTTGCTCAGGTTTTGCATTTGCTTCGGAAGTATTTGGGTGAGTATGTCCATGGGCTGTCAGCAGAGGCCTTGAGGATCAGTGTGTGGAAAGGTATGTTTAAGAATTTTCGTATGCATTGTATGTTTGATCACTTTCAGTTCATTGAAGCTTTGTAACTCATTTTTTCAATGCTTATATAATCTTATTTCACTAATTGAGATTTGATGTTCGCTGTTGAGTAAGGACACAACAATAGAAAAGGTTTCCCATTGTATTTAAAAACACATGCTCCACCTCTACATCTTATAGAAAATTCAGTTTTCCGTTTTGAAGATGTTTCTATAATGAACCAGAATCTTGATGTGTGGGAACTATTACATATTGTCCAAAAAGCTTAATGATGTGCATCCTAGGAAAAAATAGCTGAATGTTGTTTGAATGGTTATGTACATAACAATACTAATGGAGACATTGATGAAACAAAGAGCTTGTAGGAGAAGCTGAACTAAGAAGTTGAGGGTTTTCCCTTGACTACCAGGGCAAGAGTAATATTTGAGGAGTGTTGAAGAATAATACTTGCTTAGTGATCTCTATCCGACTACATTATGAGAAAATCTCCTTCAATACTAACCTTTAAATGATTTATGTCTCTATTCTGTGACAACTCTTGCCTGAAAATTTAGTCAAATCTTTGTGAACTTCTTTGATTTCAGGAATCTGATAGTTTGCAAGATGTGTTAATTTCTGTGAACTTTTGTTTGCTTGGCATCTCTAAAAGTTTTAGCACTGGATATTCTGCTGACGCTTGGTTTATTCCTGCCATCTCTTCAGGTGATGTGGTTCTCAAAGACTTGAAATTGAAAGCTGAGGCATTGAACGCCTTGAAGCTTCCTGTTACTGTTAAAGCTGGTTTCCTTGGTACCATAACCTTGAAGGTAAGTTTATGCTTTTTGGTTATTCTCTGGTTTCTGTCATCCACCAAATATCCGAGGTGGAATCACTTAGCAAAACATGTTAATTGAGTTCCAATTGTGCTGCTTTTCTCCCTATTTCTTTTATTTCAGTATTAATTGCATAATAACATGACTTGTCCCATTACTGAATTATTCTAACTGAAGTTGTCTGAAAATTTTCAAGCATAAATTAATATATTACTTTTATTAAATCCTTTGGTAACAGAGTGATAACTAACTTATTTGGTCCTTCTGTTTTTATCACAAAATACCTTGGAAAGAGCTCCTTGCACAAACATAAACTTATTTGTTTTTTTTGTTTTGTTTTTATCATAAGGTACCTTGGAAAAGTCTCGGCAAGGAGCCGGTCATTGTTCTAATTGATGAAGTGTTTATTCTTGCAAATCCTGCACCTGATGGAAGGTCTCTAAAGGTTTGGAATGTTTTATGGCTTACCTATTGAAAATGAATAGAAGTAGGAGTGGCTCGTCCTGAACATTCTAAATTTTCTCTCTAATGCAATTTTTTTCTTCTCTATAAGGAAGAAGATCGGGAAAAGCTTTTTGAGGCCAAACTACAGCAAATTGATGTGAGTAGTTTCTTAATATCTTTATTTACTTCAACATATTCCATAAAATCTCAGATTGAACTGCTCAATTGTAACTGTTTCCTCTTAGAAACTTTTTCTTTGTAACCCTACAAGTTTGAGTGCTGATGCCCTGGCAGACATTTTATTTTTGCTGGAATCATTCATGGACTCTCTTTCAAAACATCAAGTTGGCATACTCATGATCAGGGTCATTTATGAATAAATTAAAGTTCCCTTCGACCCTGGGTTTAATTCATTTGTTCACCTTCCCCATCATAATCCCTTTTCACTGTCATGGCATTGCTAGGGCAGGCTTTGTGATAATAGAGAACCAAGCGAACATTATTTGTGTTTTCTCTACCTACTTAGCAGCACATGGTGACTGTGGATCTCAAATACTCTTAGTTTCAACCTCCCAATAGATTTTCTTGTGGGAGTGGATGGCCTTTTTGCCGTTATGGATTAAAGAATCTTCACCATTGTGCTCTGATTGTCTATATTGGTTTGACGGGAAGAACTTGTCCTTTGATTTTAAATGTTTTTTGTGATGTTTCTTTGTTGTATTTTAAGGTCTGCGGTCATCATAGTTTCTTATCTTTACCTTCACATATAGAATCCCAATTAAGCACAAATATGTATTTGTGAAAATTCTATATTTCCTGAAAGAACTCATTTTAGCAATTGGTAGTTTGTTGCTCGTGGAGGTTGGTAAAAGATTTGACTAAAAAGACTTTGGAGCGCAAATGAACTTCAGTGTTCCCTTTAATGCTTTTTAATCAGAATATTGGCTTGTTTTTACCTCAAACTAAATACTGTTTCTTATCTGATATGTCATTTCTCAATGTTATTAATGTTGTATTTTCTCATAATGCAGGAAGCTGAATCAGCAACTCTTGAAGCATCAAAATCAAAGCCTGGAAATGTATGACGGTGAATTCTTTGAAATTTCTTGTCTATGTTTAGAAGTTTTTCTAGTTTATATGAACTTCATTCTGTGGCTTAATCACTGCTATCCTTTTTTATGTTAGATACTGCATGTCTTCTAGGATTCAGCCAAAACTTTATGTTGTCATACTTGCATCATAGTTAGTCCAAGGATGGAGAATGCCACTCCTGTTATGATAGTTTGATTAAAGGTGTATAATTTATGGTAGAAATGAAGGCAGGCTTCGTAAGAACAATGTCCGCAATCTTGTAGACCTTTGCCTCCCACCAAAGTAAATAAGATTTTTAACTATTCAGGACACTTTTTCTTATTATGACCTTTAGGTTTGCATACTTGATTTTATGTGATTGATTATTTACCCCGGGTTGTATCCTCGCTGCTGCTAATTTGTGAAGAACCTTGAATGCTTGTCACAGAAAAACTACACATGGCAATTGACTGCATTACCTTTTTTACTCGCTAGATATACATAGCATAAGAAAGATTTTGAACAGAAAAGATAAGCTCTTTCGCTGTTAATGTCTTAGTGCCGGCTATCTGTTGATGTGTTTTTGCTCCAAAACCATCAAGTCTTCAATCTTTTTTAATGCTGTTTCCCTTATATTTTTAAAATGATCTCTTAATTTTGCAGCTACCAGCTGGAAATTCTTGGCTGGGTTCACTGATTGGTACAATTATTGGAAATCTTAAGATTTCTATCACCAATGTTCATATTAGATATGAAGATAATACGAGGTTGGTTTTTATTCAGTTAATGGAACTCCTTATTATGAGCTTAGGTTTATCTCTGAACTGATGTTTTGCCCTTCTTTTAATCTATAAATTCACTGTTACAATGAAGTAATGAAGCTCTATTTTGTCCTACTCCATGTCATCACCTGCGGGTTTTTGCTTTCTGTTATAACTTTCAGTATGTTTTCTTACAGCAATCCAGGACATCCATTTTCTTGTGGCATTACCCTTGCAAAGCTTGCTGCTGTTACGACAGATGAGCAGGGCAATGAAACGTTTGATACAAGCGGTGCCTTAGATAGATTACGCAAGGTACAGCTCCATGTTATTCCTTGTTATGATAGCTTATTGTTTGATCTGGCTTAAAGGTTCACTAATTTTACCTGTGGAGTGGTAATTATCGATAAAGTTAGGTAGTACTTGACATGTACTTCTGATTTCATTGAATGCTCATGGTAAAATCTCTATTTCTCGCTTTGCTTACACTGATGAAATATGACTGCATAATTAGAGCCTGTATAAGGCTATGCTTAGAGTCCTATTTTTGTGGAGTATCTGGACTGATTTGCATATTGCCTTCTTTTGTGGTGCGCTTAGTCACTTCATCTTGAAAGGCTTGCTGTGTATCATGATTCCAACCATGATCCCTGGAAACTGGACAAGAGATGGGAGGATCTTAGCCCGCGAGAATGGATTGAGGTACGTTTCCTTTTGAAGCTATTGTTGCCTTGTCTTGAATCTCATATGCATGAAGAGAGTGGGCCTACTTCTCGGAGATGCTTCTCTTTTTATTGAGTTATTGCTTATCTTTGTTACTTTGTGTAGATCTTTGAAGATGGCATTAATGAATCTTCAAATGACATCAATTTAGTGTCAGCGTGGGCCCGAGAAAGAAACTACCTTGTGTCACCAATCAATGGAGTTCTAAAGTACCATCGTCTAGGAAACCAGGAAAGAAATGACACCAGTGTTCCTTTTGAGAAGGCTTCTCTTGTCATCACTGACGTCTCCTTGACAATTACAGAGGTATGAATCTTGACTTGCAGTTCTATGAGAATTGTGCATGAACTCTTTTTTTACCTGATAATAATATGTATTTAATATGAGAAACTGATACATAAAATATGTTCACACCTGTATGTGATGGTAAAAGAAGTTGGGAAATATTTGGATAGAGTTATTAAGCATATTTCTCCATTGATATAGTTCTTTCTGAGCAGTATTGTCTCGACAATATCTCCCACTAGTGTAGTTTGTTTGGAGAACAAATTTTTTGGGCTTGCAGTTGCAGGATATGTTTAATACCCTTCTGTCTTTTCTACTGGGGTTCGGTACTCAACTTTTCTGTTTCTTACACACCATATTTCCTCTGCCAAATATGCAAAGAAAATCAAACTTGAGTGGCATTTTGGACGAATCATGTGAAACTTTATCTGTTGGATTATGAAGCTAGCGTTTATTCGATCTGCTCATAATTCCAGGCTCAGTATCATGACTGGATTAAACTTATGGAGGTCATATCTACACATAGAACACATGTGGAAGTCTCTCATTTAAGGCCCACAGTGCCAATTTCAGAGGATGCTGCCTTATGGTGGCGTTATGCTGCTCAAGCTGGGTTACAGCTGAAAAAGATGTGGTAATTTTGATTTTAGATGCTAATAAATCGAAAAGCTATTGAAAATGAGATTCAACATGTAATAGATAAGAATAACTGTTCAGTAATTGCAATTAAACTATAACATTAACTAATAAAATTGACCTATGTGGCCTTTATATCTCTGACAGTTACAGATTTTCTTGGGAGCAAATCCAGCATCTATGTCATCGTCGTAGAAGATATGTGCAGTTATATGCTGATTCGTTGCAGCGAGTAAATGTCGCTAATTCTGAAATGAGAAACATTGAAAGGGACCTTGATCCTAAAGTTATTCTTTTATGGAGGTATGTTCCAGAAGTTAGTGGATTTTCCCACAGTTTTAGAAGTTTGTACAGGCGAAAAAAAGACTTTTCTGCACCAATGATCATGCTGTTTTTATTTTTGTTTTCATGGTTATTCAAAGTGTTAGTTTAGGTACATTCGAGTTCAGTGGATTGAGATGCTGATGTTGTTTGAAATTTTAGTTAGGTGTTCTTGACTGGGTTTAGTTGACTGTTTCTGTCATTATCAGCATAAATTGGACTAGTGAACTCCTAATTGTTGCTTAGGTTTCTTGCCCATGCAAAGGTTGAATCGGTAAAGTCGAAAGAAGCAGCTGAACAGAGGATGCATACAAAAAGCAGCTGGTTTTCCTTAAGATGGTTTGTATAGTTAATCTTTTTCCTCTTCCATCATTTTCACTTTTGTTTGCCGTTTTAGTTGGAGTTACTTCCTAATTCATCTGTATTTTTTACATCTTTATTGAACATGTACCAATATATTGCAAGCCATTTACTGAAAAACAGCCAGAAATGCCAGAGATAATTTACTATTCATAACTTTATTATATGCATTACATTTGTGGTTCCAGTTATTTACAGGTTCTTACATTTGTGTTGCTTTCCAATCAATTGATTATTGTCAAGCAGGCAAAGCGCTTCTGTAGATGACTCTGCAGTCGATACTTCTGATGTATCTCGGTCAGTGGAAGAGAGATTAACTAAAGAAGAATGGGAAGCTGTCAATAAACTGCTAAGCTACCAGCCAGATGAGGATTTGGGTCACATTGGCAAGGATATGCAGAACATGATACACTATATGATAATTGTATCTATTGGGAAAGCAGCTGCCAGAATTGTGAATTTTAATAATGATGAAATTGTTTGTGGTAGATTTGAGAATCTTAATGTTTCGACTAAGTTTAAACAGCGCAGCACCAATTGTGATGTGACTTTGCAATATTATGGATTTTCTTCACCGGAAGGATCTCTTGCCCAGGTTTGTCTTCTTGTAGTGCAATATTTTTGTAATTGAACTTTTTCTCAAAAAAATAAAATAATTTTAGGTCCTATTTGGTATGTAAATCTGGAAGATTATTCTCCTGCAATGCCTGCTTTAATAACTGACCAATACTATCAGCATAGAGATTGCATAGATAATGCATGCTTTAATTATTTCAACAGTTACTTACATCCCTCCCTAGTACCTTACTGTTTAACATTCACTTATTTCTTTTCTGTTGATTATTAAAAATTTATATTATCAGAGTTTTTAGATTTTCTTTTAAAAAAAGATTTGGTTAAATTTCAATTATCTAAAGGGTGTTTGTAATTTCGAAATAAGAGGCAAATTTGTGTTATTACACATAAAAATGAGGAGTTTTGGGGATAGTGAGACTAAGTTATCTTCTTGAATCTACCACACTAATTTTATTCTATATAATTTTTTAAATAGGTATTTTATTCCAGATTTTGCTTTGTTTAATCCACCATCTACTCCCCCCCCTCTCTCTCCCACTTTATAGTTTGCTCTGTATTGGATTTTATTTGTTTTAAGTTGCTGATTTGATTTATGGCCCTCAGAGTGTCTCCAATGAGCAGAAGGTGAATGCGTTGCAAGCTAGTTTCGTGCATACTCCACCAGGAGAAAATGTAGATTGGAGGCTTTCAGCTATAATTTCTCCTTGTCATGTTACGGTGATTTGCTTTACTTTTTTCCTTTTGCACATACTCCATCAAAATATTTCTCCTTATCATTTAGTTTTTCTCCTGGCCTTTACCTTTGAGATTTATTCTGATCTAGTAGGAATATTTTGAAGCTTGTTGTAAGGTCTTTTTAAATGATTTTCCCTTGGGTAAAATTAATTGTTGATCATTCAACAAAAAAGTGTGCAGTTTTGACTGTAATTGTGTTTGTTTAATTTTAGTATATGTGGAATTTAATTGAATTTGGATTTGTTACTAAATAGAGTCAAGGTCTTTTGCTGAAGTTTGTACCTTATGAAGCCATCTGACCTTATCATCTGTTTAAATATTTCACTAGGCCATTGTTGGATGATGTTCAGAAAGTTTTGATTGGCAAATCGGTAAATATTTTGTTGCTGATATGAAAATAATTGAACCCTCTTTTGTATTTATCAAGAGAAGGAAATCCATTATAGTTATGGACAATAAGTGTACCGAGATGCTCTCTTGCCATTATTCTTAACTTTTTAAAAAATTCAGATGTAATGTATATCTTTCTCTTCTTTTGTGATTGTATTCATAGGTTCTCTTGGAAAGTTATAACCGCTTTTTGCAATTTGTGAAGAGGAGTACTGCTGTTAGTCCTACTATTGCACTGGAAACTGCAACTGCCTTACAGGTACTGTATTTTATAATTTACAAGAACTTGGTGTGAGAAGCCAATTAGACTGATTATGTTGCATGTCATGTTTGCTGGTTGAAGCTTACCTTTAGCATTAATATGATGGACAGCATAAATTTGAAGAAGTAACTCGAAGAGCTCAGGAGCAATTTCAAATGGTATTAGAAGAGCAGAGCAGGTCAACTTCTTATTAACTTGAATCATCATTCTTTTGTTCCTGTTATGCGCTCATCTCTATCACATACTAAACAAATTGATGAACCTATGTGCTTCCATTTTAACTTTGAAGAAATATTTTGATTCTGGTTCTGTAGAAGACACTATATTTTTCGAGAAAGACAGTAAGATGTGGTTAGTTGCCCTGAACGTTGTATAGAAACTCATTTTCTATGTTTACGTCTTCTGAGATGTGAGGAAAAACAAATGCATCTATCTGGAACATAGTTTTGGGAGAGAATGCAACTATTCTTTCTCCAAAACTTTTTTGTTTTCTGTTAAAAATTCCAGCATTTTCTTCGGAAGAATCAACTTATGACATTGTGGTGTTGTTTTTAAGATTTCTATCAATAACTTTCTCTTTGTCAAGATGCAATTTGTGTTACTTGAACTTCTTTTGTTGTCCTGAATAATGATGTGGAAGGACATTGCATTCTTACAATTTGCTATATCTGATTGAATTTAGTTTAGGAATCTTATGCTTGACCTAGTATATATGCTGTTTCTGCTCATCTTAATTCTCAAAGTCCAGTTTTCTCTCCTGATTTTTACTGACGCATTGAGTGATTTATAGTTGTAGCCCCACTTTATTTGCTTTTGTGTCTTCTTCAATTTGCTAATATGTTTACATGGAGAGCTCACTTCGAGGCCTGTAGCGTAAATATTATTATAATTCTTAAGATGTACTGGCCTATGGGAGAACATTAATGCTCGGTTCTTGGAATCATCAGATTTGCTCTTGACATTGATCTGGATGCTCCCAAAGTTAGAGTGCCTATTAGATCTTCTGCTTCCAGTGAAAATGACAGTGATCTTTTACTAGATTTTGGCCATTTCACTTTAAAAACAAAGGTATGCTAATTTCTATTAAGCTTTTGGAATTTGGATTTGTTCATATGCCGTGGTAACTTATTTATCTTCATACAGGAGGATGGTCAGCTCCATGACCACGGGCACAGTCTGTACTCTCGTTTTTATATATCCGGAAGAGATATCGCAGCTTTTTTCACTGCATGTGATTCTAATAGTCAGTATTTCGGTTGGGGTTCCCGGCCACCCATTTCTGCCCATTCTGAAGAAGCTGACAAATTTTATTCTCTTATAGATAGGTGTGGAATGGCAGTAGTTGTTGATCAGGTATATTTTATAAAGTGGTTTGGTCAAAATTTGTAAGTATTTTAATTTTGAGCTTTATTAATTTACACCTTTTGACCTTTAAGATTAAGGTACCTCATCCGCATCATCCATCAACACGCATATCTGTTCAAATCCCAAGCCTTGGCATACACTTCTCGCCTGACAGATACTTCAGGCTTAATGAATTGTTGAGTTTACTTAATGGTGTAAGGCCTAATGATGAGCAGCATTCAGTTGAAAACCTCCAAACTGGTATTGTCCCCTGGAATTCTCCAGATCTAGCTACTGAGGCGAGAATTCTGGTTTGGAAGGTATGTTATTTCTTGGAATATTTAAGATGCATAGTTGCCACTGGATATCGTTTACTCAATCATTTTTATTCAGGGAATTGGCTACTCAGTTGCTGCTTGGCAGCCTTGTTTTCTTGTCTTGTCTGGATTAGACCTTTACGTGTTGGAATCTGAAACTTCCCAAACCTATCAACGGTGTTTGAGGTCTACTATTTATTTCGAATTCTCTTCTTCTTATTATTATGATACCTTGTTCTTACAAGAAAATTAGGTGGCATTTAAGAAGTTCAACAGTGTTTTGGTTTGATTTCTTGCATCAAGATAGCAAGTGTTTGATTTTGTAAGATCTGTTTCTGACTTGTTCACTTATGGGACTGCAGCATGGCAGGTAAGCAAGTATGTGATGTTCCTCCGACCAATGTTGGTGGTTCACCTTTTTGTATTGCTGTCATCACTAGAGGCATGGATATTCAAAAGGTAGGTGCTCTTTTTCATTGAGTTTTGACAATGGTAGTTTTCTTACATATTTGGTTGAAGATTGTCATCTTAGGGCATCAACTATCAAAATTGTTCTTCAAAACTGCTTCGATATTATTGAACTACTATGTGGATCCTCTGGTGTGGAAAAAATACACTTCAAGCATTTCATAGAAATTATTGTGGGAAGTTATATAGTTGATATATTTTTTGTGTTGATAATGAGGTGAAGATTCTGGCGTACCTATCTATCTGATGAATAGCTCCTTTGTCTGACCCTATCTCTTTTTCATGTAGCATCACACCTGGCCTTGGGAGTTTTCTTATGTCTGATGGTTTTAGTCTTATAGCTAACAGAAACTCCCGTTATAAATTAGTGATCGACGTATATAATCATATAGAATTTCTACCTTATATTCTATCTATATTTGCATTTCGAAATGATCAACTTGTTGAGAAAATAATTTCTTCTCTTCTTTTCTCCTTCTGCGAGCAAGGCTCTGGAGTCTTCTAGTACTCTGATAGTAGAGTTAAAGAATGAGGAGATGAAGTCAGCCTGGTTGAGAGGACTTGCACGGAGCACATACCGAGCTTCTGTAAGATATGAAATTAATCACTTCATTTAATGTAATCTTCTTCTCTGTCTGTAGACATACTCACCATGTGATTTTACTTTTCATTTGTCTGGAGAAAGGCTCCTCCGACAGTTGATATACTTGAGGAATTAAAAGATGAGCCACCAGAGTTCTATGAATCTCGTGCCAATAGGGAAAAAGCAGCTGATCTCGTTCTCAATGGCACAGTGGTAGAAACGAAATTGTTATTATATGGAAAGGTCAGAATTTTTAGTTTTTTTCAGTTCACTTCTTTCTGGATATAGTTGAGTAATTTACAATTGTTTCTATATGGAAGTACTTATTTCCACGTGCATTTCCTTTAGTTTAAATGTACGTTTTTTTATTTTGCCTTGCTAAGATTTATTTTTCTATTACCTGTTCTCATATGCTTTTCTTCTACATTTTCAGTTTGGAGACGAGGAGCATGAGAGCATACATGAGAAGCTTATCCTTGAAGTCCTTGCTGGTGGAGGAAAGGTCTGTAAATGATTTGACAAGCTTTTCTTAAAGCTTTAACTGCCTTTTGAATTCCTTTTCGGTTCTTTAGACTTTTCCTTACATGTGGAAGATTTAAAGTTAATCATGAGAGAAGAAATCCTTTTATTGCGTAAACTACCGAGGAAAGAGATTCTATACCCATTCAGTTGTCATTTGCAAAGAATCCACTAGACATGCCCAGCATTGGTATAGTGCATAAGATTATGAGTTCGTTCCTAGTTGATAATTACTAGGATGATGCAGCTTGCAATCATTCTAGCTGTTGATGTAGCGGGTTATCAATTCTTAAGTTAAGCTATTCGCGGGAGCGTCAAAAGTGGATTGAATTCTATATTGATCATGAACATATTAGAAGCCATCAATTAATCGCTTCAGAGGACCTTCCCACTCTGTTGGATATACTTTAGACATATGGAAGCCTTCAACATATCCTTGTTCAGGAATGTGATCATTTGCATGTGAGACCCTTGAGTGTTGTACGATTTCTAGTTTCTGACTTTTCTGCAGGAAGTTGAGTGGTTGATAAATGTTGGATAATTAAAGAATTTCTGTTTCATGATGTAATTGCTTCTGTTTGATCATTTCATCACCAACAGTAGTAACTTTTGCTCTTCTTTGCTACATGCCAATTACTTCAAAAATTCCATTGGATGTACACATTTAGAAATGGAAACTGTACCGCCAGTAGATTTGGAGCAATTACTACTACTGGTTGTTTTGAGGATCTCTCCTCATGGATGTTCATGCCTGAATATTATAGCTTTGATTTTCTGCAGGTGCATCTCTCAAGTTGTACAAGTGATTTGACTCTGAAAACGAAGCTTAATTCTTTGAAGATTATGGATGAACTTCAGGGTTCTTTATCTACACGTTCACAGTATTTAGCTCGTTCAGTTGTCATGGATCAACATTCATGTAGCTCCCCTACTGATTTAGATCCTTATGTAAAGGACATGCATGCAGTAACAGTTGAAGAGGATGAAATTTTCAAGGATGCCTTGTCAGACTTCATAACTGTGTATGACTCAACTGAAACTGGTATTGATGAGAAGGATCTATCGGAGGGAAGAATTATCTCGGGTGACATTTTTCATGAGGCAATGGGATCTGATGATTTGGATTTTGTGTCTGATGATTCTGATTTTGTTTCTCTGACATTCTTGACAAGGAATCCTGGTTCCCCTGATTATGATGGTATTGATACACAGGTAATCATCTGAAGCAGCAGAATGAAAACAGAAAAAAGAAAAAATGTAAAATGAGAGAATTAGATATTTGAAATTAAACTACCTATATTTTTGTTTCTGAATTGTGCTATAAACTTCAGATGAGCATTCGCATGTCGAAGTTGGAATTCTATTGCAACCGACCCACCCTTGTTGCGTTGATCGACTTTGGCTTTGATATAAGCTCAATAAACAGTGGGGCTAGTAGTACTATCATAGAAAATCATGATCATCCTTTGGCAGACAAGGACAAGTCTGAAGGGCGTGGGCATGCATCATCCGTTAAGGGACTACTGGGATATGGGAAAGGCAGGGTTGTATTTCATTTGAACATGAATGTTGATAGCGTAACCATGTTTCTTAACAAAGAGGATGGTACTCAACTTGCCATGTTCGTGCAAGAAAGTTTTCTTTTGGACATTAAGGTACTGCAACAATTTTAGATTATTATATGTGGGTAATTATGCATTATGTATTTGGGCTATCTTTCTTTTATCCACTATTTATATTTTGCATCCCAGTTAATCATCATAAACAATTCTTGCTTTGACTAAGGTTCATCCAAGTTCGAATTGTATAGCGGGTACTTTAGGAAACTTGAGGCTGTGTGATCTATCTCTTGGGTCTGATAACTGTTGGAGTTGGCTTTGTGATCTGCGAGACCAAAAAGCAGAATCCCTAATACAGGTATTATAGTATGATACTTATATTTGCACCGAACGTTTCCATTCTTACTTACGTCCTACTAATGTGGTTGTGTATTACCTCTGTCCTTTGTCCAGTTTACATTCAATTCTTACAGCATTGAAGATGATGACTACCAAGGATATGACTACAGTTTGAGTGGCCGTCTTTCTGCTGTCCGCATTGTTTTCCTGTACAGATTCGTCCAAGAGGTACTCTTTGCTCTAATATTATCTCTGTGTTTGGACAGTATGAACTGCTCATTTCATTTCTAAGCTCTAAAGCTTAGCTAGCCCTGTGTTGTAACTGGTATGCCGATCCTTTAGTTAGTTGTGCTCTGGGTTGAAATCAGTATTGATGAGACGCTATAATCTTGGAAATTTGCCTACATCATTTTCCAGCCAGACTTAATTTTGTTTTCATATTCGAAAAGAAACTGGTGTCTTTAATGATATAGAAAGTCCTTGTTGCTCTGAAATTCTTACAGTGCTGGTGAATGTGCATTTGCAGATAACTGCTTACTTCATGGAGCTTGCAACTCCACGCACCGAAGAAGCAATACAACTTGTTGATAAAGTAGGTGGAATCGAATGGTTGATTCAGAAATATGAGGTCGATGGAGCATCTGCTATAAAACTGGACCTTTCGCTCGACACTCCCATTATAGTAGTTCCGCGGAATTCATTAAGCAAAGAGTTAGTTTTGCCAACTGTGTTTTTCATCTGTTTGACTGGAGCTGCATTTCTATTCTCTGAAGAAAATATATATATTAGTAATTTATGGTAGTAACTTATGTTCTGAATTCTTTCAAAATGATTTGACGCGTATGCATTTTTATGTTTTTATACAAACGTGTGCGATGGTCCTCTTCATAATTTGTTATATAGCAAAGTAGCAGCATATTCAGCTGCTACTTTGGTATACTGTGGTTTATGGTTGTACTCATTAGTACTTGATCGTTTGTTGTTGATCTTTATTAATAATCATGGGGTTCTCATTCCTTCTTCACATTTCACGACACGTAAACTAATGCATGATTGCATGTACTGATGAACTGTATGGGCCCATTGTTTTCCCAATATTGAACAAAGAATGGTATGAATTTTATTCTTCATTCTTCTTTCGTAGCATTCTGAAGGATGAACTTTGTCCTTTTCGCAGTTCATCTACTCGGATCTATTTCAGTCACATTGAATTGCATCTGGAATCTGATAGCACGAGTGCCCATATGATATCTGATTGTCTTTCTTGCTTTACATACGCGAAACCTTTGGGGGGTTTACTTTTCTGTATTTTTATTGTTTGGGTTGAAGTTAAAGAAAAATGTAGAAGTTGGACGTGATTAGTTTTTTTTTTTCTTGTGAGAAGTGTACGTGGGATGTTAAAAGAATCTTTTTTCTTCTATAGCTCCTCTCTCTTGAGTGGAAACTTTATGCTGCTGTATCTGTTACAGTTTCATGCAACTAGATCTTGGTCATCTACGGATCACAAATGCGTTCAGTTGGCATGGGTGTCCTGAGGAAGATCCTTCTGCTGTCCATCTTGATGTTCTTGATGCAGAGGTTGTTACTTCTTTCATATCTTTCAAAATATCTCTCAAAATCTGCCTGATCATTCTTGTTTATCTGCATAAAAACAGATTCTGGGAATCAATATGGCCGTTGGAATCAATGGCTCCATTGGCAAACCAATGATTCGAGAAGGAAGAGAAGTTCATGTTTATGTTAAGCGCAGTTTAAGAGACGTCTTCCGCAAAGTCCCAACATTCTCTTTGGAAGTTAAGGTAAGTTGTATATTAGAATTACTTCTCATGCTGCTTCTTGGTTGTCCTTTGTTTTCGTTTTTTAACTTCTTGTCTGAAGTCTATCAGAATAAGAGCACTGCATATGGTTCTTTACCTCTTCCTGTTTTCTCCATACACGAAAACATCTTGGAGGCTTTTTCAATTTGGCTTGCAGGTCTCTATTCACTTTGCTGAACTTTGGTGAAATAATGTAAAATTTCTGAGACAGTTATGCAGAAGTAACTTTGTAATTTTACAGAGGAACTTGGCTGCTGATTTCTGTCTGCTCCATTTTCAGTTATCGGACTGCTATTTAGAAGCACCACACTCTTGTATAGATGAGGGCTTTAATATCATTCCTGTTTCATTTTGACCACGCGTATTTCATAATCTGTACGGTATGTTGTTTTTATTCATGCCATCGTAGCTGTTGGGTGGTTAGCTTTGCATTTCCCACCAAGACACTAGATCTGAAGGTTGAGTAATTAGAGGATTCATTGAATTGGGTAGCTTATGGTATATTACAGGATCTGCAATTGGATTCTACTAATTGCGAGGATTTTTTTGTATCAAATTCTAGGATGAATAGGAGAATCTGTTTGGCTGTGGTATTGTGTTTGTTTAAAACAATGAAAATTTGGCAAAAGTATTTTGGGTTTTATTGAACCAACTATTATATGCAGAGACGATGCAAGAGACACACTCGCTCACGGGGGCAGACAGACATACACACACAGACATATATATATATATATATTCTCACATATTTTAGTACATTTACATTAATGTATCACCCCAATTTTGAAGTGAATCCAGATGCTTATTTAAATCCTTATGTTGCATCATGTTGTAGTTGCTGGAAACCTTTATTTTTCAATGTGAGAGAATATAATTTAGTATAATCACTATGATATCCTTATCCATGACCATTTGAACAGGTGGGTTCGTTGCACGCGGTGATGTCTGATAAGGAATATAATGTGATTCTTGATTGTGTCTACATGAACTTGTGTGAACAACCAATTCTTCCTCCTAGTTTCCGCAGCAGCAAAACGTCTGCAAAAGATACAATGAGATTGTTGGCTGATAAAGTGAACATGAATAGCCAGGTGCTCTTGTCACGTACTGTTACCATAGTAGCTGTCGAAGTTGACTATGCATTGCTGGAGTTGTGCAATGGGGCTGATAAGGAATCACCTTTAGCTCAAGTTATGGTGAGTAGGTGTGTACTTACGTGGTTGTCCAATAATATAAGAATGCATTTATTTTCTCAATTGATTCTTCGACGTGCAGCTTCAAGGTCTTTGGGTATCTTACCGAATGACATCATTATCAGAAGCTGATCTATATGTTACAATACCCAAGTTCTCAATTTTAGACATTCGTCCCAGTACGAAGGCTGAAATGAGACTGATGCTCGGCTCATGCACTGATGTCCCAAAGCAGATGTCTCCTGAAAGCGATGGTGATTTACCAAATTCTACAATGCTTCTGATGGATGGACGATGGAGACTCGCATCCCAGTCGTTTGTAGTTAGGGTGCAGCAGCCTCGGGTTCTGGTTGTTCCAGATTTTCTGCTGGCCATCTGCGAGTTTTTCGTGCCAGCCTTGGGAACCATAACAGGCAGGGATGAAATGATGAATCCCAAGAATGATCCAATTTCTAAGAAGAATGGTATAGTTCTTTCTGAAGCTACATATAAACAAACTGAAGATGTAGTTGAGTTATCTCCAAGTCGACAACTTGTAGCTGATGCTGTTGGGGTTGATGAATATATATATGATGGCTGTGGTAAGACAATTCGTCTTGCCAATGAGAATGAAATGAAAGAGTTGCACCTGTCAGTCATTCGGCCCATCATTATCATTGGGCGGGGTAAGAGGCTGAGGTTTGTAAATGTGAAATTTGAGGTACTAATCTACCTATACTGTATTTCTAATATCTAATGTTTGCTACTTATATTTATCTCGTAGAGCTGTGTTCACCTGACATGTAGATTGTTTGGTGTTCACCTGAGCTGTGTTCACCTAGGTTTTAGAATCAGTACTTGGTGTAGATTGTTTGGAAATGCTTTGAAGGCTACCTTAAACATTTGTCATCTTCTGTAGCATGTTCTTTTCCTCATATTGTTCTTAATGCTACTGGACTCTTCATTCCTTTTCTCAATATGTTTCCCAGTCCACCATAGAAGTTCATTTGCACCTTTAGTATCTGAGCTCTTAGCTTCTTTACCTCATGTCAGATTTTGAGAATTTCTTTATTCATCTTTGTAGTTCCAGTCTCAGAAATGATTCTATGCCTTTATTTGGTTTTAAGAAAATACTTTTGTCTTGTCGCATAGAGACTAGGCTTGTTTTTATAGAAATTCTCCTTCCCTTCTGCTATAATCTGTCAAGGCTGTTCCTTATTTCTTTTATGTTCTTATTGTTTAGAATGGCTTGCTTTTGAGGAAATATACATATTTGAGCAATGATAGCTGTTATTCAGTATCTCCAGAAGATGGTGTCGAAATTTCCTTTTTGGATGATAATTCTGTGAATAGAAATCTTGAAGAGTCGGATCACTTGGAAGAACTGTCACGCACCCCACATGCGTCTGGCGTGGATCAAGGTGGATCAAGTAAAATGCCAAGTTTCAGTTTTGAAACCCAGGTAGATAATGTTAATCTCTGGAAAGTTATATTCTGATACTGAGCCTGTCAATGTTGTTCATTTGCTAGTCGTCTTGCATGCTTTATTCACAGTTATCATGCTTGACCCTGTATAAACTTAGGCATGTAAACAAGCCGAGCCTTGATGTTTTTTCATGGCTCGGGCTTAAAAATTTGGGCTTGGGTTCGGCTTGTGAGCCGGCGAGCCCCCAAAGGAATGGTTCGGGCTTGGCTCACAGTAGGGTTTGGGCTCGCCGAGCCGAGCCACCAGCACCCCCCAAAAATCCCTCAACGCAGTTTATTTGCTTTGTTTTGGCCCAGATCTGATTTATGCGTAAGAAAAATGGTTTGGATCTATGATTATATGTATATCCAAGGCAAATCAACTAATTTTTGAGAATAAGATTACAACTAACCATAAAAACTTGAAGATGAATACGATTAAAAATCTAATTTCTTAAACATATATACATTCAAAATTTGGAATCTTTCTATTTGGTGCGCGTAATAGTGGCGTTCTTGAAGCTGAAGAAGGTGGTGGTTGTTGCCGGCGGTAGTCGTGGAGAAGCACGGAAGCTGCGACGGTAATGGTGGTAGAGATCTGGTGTGGGAAAGTTTATCTTTGACGGCAATGGTGGTAGAGATCTGGTTTATCTTTGACGGCGATGGTCGTAGAGATCTGGTGCGGGAGGAGGCGGTTGGACATCTAATGTGGTGTGGTGGAGGCAGAAATCTGGTGAAGTGAGGGAGGAGGCGGACCGCAGGTCGCAAGTCTGAAAATATGCTGTGGGGCGGGCGGCAATGGTTTGTTTAGATTTAGGGTTTTCTCTTTCTTATATCTTTGTGTGTGTATATATATATATTGTATGTATAAATACATTTATATTTTTAACATATATATTACAAGTACAGTTTTTATGTATATATAATAGTACATTTATATTATATAATATATTTTATATTTATTTTACCAACGGGCAGTTGGCTCAAGTGGATAGGGGCTTGAGTTCACTTAAGTAAGGTCTCGGGTTCGAACCTTGTATGTAAAAAACTACGTTGGGAGGGGTCCCCGCAATAAGCGCCTTCAGCTATCCTGGGAGATTAGTCCTTCACTCAATTGGGTGGGGGGAATTCTGTGAGATAAAAAATAATAATAATAAATATATATATATATATAGCCTTCGAGGTACAAATATGTTGGCTTGGGCTTGGCTCGTAAAATGCACAATGGCTCGGCTCGTTGCTCTCAAACCCAAGCCCGAGCTTTTACCGAGCTTGTTCGTAAAGATCGCGAGACAGCTTGGCTCAGTTACATCCCTATATAAACTTTTTCAGTAGATCAAGAAAATGTAATTGTTTACTGAAATAGATGATTCCATATTTTGTCTTATGTTTCTAGTTCAATTTCTTGTATAGTTTCTGTTTTGTGGATACAGCATTGATGCATACTCTTACCTGTTCTGTAGGACCCTATTTCTTAAAGTACACTCTGACATCATCTTCGGATGTACATATAAAGCACAAGTATCTTTCACTCAGTTGGACATATGAAAGTATGAAAAATAACTTACAGCTGCTAACTCCTGAAGTTGGCCTTTTCTTATTACAAGATTAAAACAGTTTCAGAAAGAATTATTACATGTTTAACTTGTAAGACATGTTTCATAAGCAAGTTTGCTTTACGTAGTGCATGAGTATGGGATTTCTCGACATCTAAATTACTGATCTGATATCTGCAGAGTTGGGAATGGTAATTTAGTCAATTTCATATAGTCGAATTTGATATTGTCTCCATAGTTATCTTATTTGCTTTGTTTCATCTCGTATTAGGTTGTTTCTCCTGAATTCACCTTCTATGACAGCAGTAAGTCATTCCTGGATGATTCTACATATGGTGAGAAGCTTCTGCGAGCAAAAACAGACTTTAGCTTCATGTGAGTCTTAGCTTCTATTTAGTCTGGTCTCTAGTGCAATCGATGTTGGCATGATCTCTTGTATTGTTGATCGCGCCAATTTAGGCATTCAATGATTGGTAAACCTTGCCAGATCACTTTGTGATGATATAAATTCTTGTCTCTTAACAAGTTTTTAGAATGTTGTGATTTATTTTTGAATTGAAGTATAACATTTTATAAGAAAGTGTAGGGATTTCATCTATTCTGGTTTGATTTACCTACCGAAGATGTTCGTTCACCTATTTTGGTGTAGATGGATGTGTTTGTTTGCTGAGGAAAGTCATAAAATATTCTAGTTGAGACATCCTTCACCTGACTAATTAATGCAAAAGTTGTTCAAGCTTCTTTCCGTTTAACTTAATGCAGGAATGTGACTTGCATATCTTGTCTTTGTTTTCCAAATAGGTATGCATCAAAAGAAGATGATAGATGGATAAGGGGTCTTTTCAAGGATTTAACTGTTGAAGCTGGTTCTGGCCTTGTTGTTCTTGATCCAGTGGATTTGTCTGGGGGATATACTTCTGTGAAGGATAAAACAAACATATCAATAATGTCCACTGATATATACGCTCATCTTTCTTTGGGTGTTATTTCCCTTTTATTTAATCTGCAAAGTCAGGCATCTACAGCATTGCAATTTGGAAATGCAGACCCTCTCTCCCCTTGTACAAATTTTGATCAAATATGGGTGTCTCCGAAAGGTGTCTGAAGTTCTTCTTATTTTATTTCTGGGATTTGTTTCCTCCCCCCACCCCGTCACCAACTATTGAGAAGAAGGGGGAACAGAAAACAAAGAACTACGTTCGCCGTTTACTATAGAGATATGTCTAAACTTAATTATGCTTTATTTGTTCACAGAAAATGGGCGTCTCAGCAATCTGACATTTTGGAGGCCTCGAGCTCCCTCAAACTATGTTATTTTGGGTGATTGTGTCACGTCAAGGTAATTGTAGGATACATTTCGTGGATTGCCTTATATGAATTATTACTCGTGCGATAACTGGGATAATAAGAAATATCTGGTTCTTTTGTGTTGATTTTTTGAGTTTGAATGGCAGCGAACTTCAGGTCTTTTTGATGTTGATTATACATTGCAGATTAAAATGTTTTAAGTGTCTACCAATCTGGTGATTTTAGACGACCAGACGCAAGAGTTTGTTTGGAAGTTAACAGTTCTATTATTACTGTTACTACCGCCCCTCTCTGTGTGTGTGTGTGTGGCATCACTTCATCTGTGAGTAATTCTCTATGTGAAAACAGGAAGCAAGGGACCTGAATTTATATTTAGTTGCTTTCTCTTTTTGGCCCATTCTTCAATAGGAAAGAGGTGGATATCTAGTCTCCGAATTGGCTTATTTGAAGTGTTCTCGTTCTTTTGAATTTCTGTTGATATGTTTGCCTTTTACTCCCCGTATCCTAGAGTCATGACACCCTCCTCTTGCAAACATTTTGAACCGAGGATTTATTGATAAGATGGATTTTTACCAAAATGAACCCTCTCATTGAAGGTAATGATTTGACAAACCAATAGCTTTCAGCCACTATTGTTAAGGGTATGAGTCCTTACTGAATTTAACCTGAATTCTGGTTATGCAAATGCAGAAAATATTTCTTGATTCTTAAAATTCATCACAAGTTAATCTATATAATTGATGGTCATTGTTATTTGTTAATCTATATCAAGTGCTGGTTCCTTATGCCATTTTTTGTTTGTCTCTTGACATTTTTTTTGGAATTTGCAATTTCGGACTGAACTATCCCTGCTACTCACATTAGAATATTGTTTGGTAGCTGTTAATACCTTCATGCATTGATTGGTTTGTTTCCATGATGATCAGACCAAATCCTCCTTCACAATCAGTCCTGGCTGTGAGTAACACATATGGTCGTGTACGGAAGCCTCTTGGTTTTAAGTTCATTGGTATGTTTTCAACTATTCAACAGCAGAACAATGAAGTCCAGTCCGATAAGGAGAACGACTGTGCTCTTTGGCTACCGATCCCACCTCCTGGGTATTTGGCATTAGGGTGTGTTGCACATATTGGGCGTCAGCCACCTCCAAATCACATTGTTCACTGTATCCGGGCTGATCTGGTGACATCAACCAAATATTTAGAATGTCTAGTCAGTACTACGCCCAATCATTTATTTGAATCTGGATTCAGCATATGGCGACTAGACAATTGTCTGGGGTCATTTTATGCCCATACATGTACAGGCTGCCCTTCCGGTGACTGCTGTCTTGACTTGAATCACCTTCTGTTATGGAACTCTATCGAGCGCCAGTCTTCAACTGAATCTGTCTTGGGTTTTAACAGTGAACAGGAACATGCATCCTCTCAGACAAGTAACAAGGGGGGAACTTCATCTGGTTGGGATGTTTTAAGATCAATCTCTAGAGCAAGCACATGTTATACTTCAACCCCAAACTTTGAGCGGATTTGGTGGGACAGAGGTGGTGATCTTCGCCGACCATTTTCAATATGGAGACCTGTACCTCGCCTTGGATATGCCATCCTGGGTGACTGCATAATTGACGGGTAAGATCTTCTGTTTATCTAATCTCTCTCATTGATATGTGTTTTATAGTGGCAGTGTCAGATGATGAATTTTGTAGTACTCATCTTTCCTTTGGGTTATGCTACTTCCCAGCTTGGAACCACCTCCATTAGGGATCCTTTTTAAGGCTGATAACCCTGAAGTTTCCGCAAAACCTGTCCAATTTACAAAAGTTGCTCATATTGGGAAAAAAGGTCCGGAGGACGCTTTCTTCTGGTACCCCATTGCCCCCCCTGGTTATGCTTCTCTGGGATGTGTAGTCACTCAACATGATGAGGCACCTTCTCTAGAATCTGTTTGCTGCCCGAGAATGGATTTAGTTAGTCAAGGTTACATAGCTGAAGTGCCTGTCTCGAGATCATCAAGTTCAAAGTCATCTAATTGCTGGAGTATTTGGAAAGTTGATAATCAGGTTAAGTCAAAAGCAGAAATTTAAATTGATTATAGTTCTTAACATTGCTACCATAAAGCTTCTTCTCTGATCTCTTACATGCTTGTGTTTTCTGTAGGCAAGCACATTTCTTGCCCGCTCTGACTTGAAAAAGCCATCTAGCAGATTAGCATATGCTATTGGTGATTCAGTGAAGCCGAAGACAAGGGACAACATAACAGCAGAGATGAAAATAAGATGTCTTTCCGTGACCATTCTGGACAGCTTGTGTGGAATGGTTTACACCTTAGATTACTTGCCTTCTCCATATTCAGTACTTTTGATTATGATTTATTTCTTGATATTGTATGTCTGTTATCTTTCCAGATGACTCCGCTTTTCGATGCCACAATTTGTAATATCAAGCTAGCAACACATGGTCAACTTGAGGAAATGAATGCGGTTTTAATTTCTTCATTTGCTGCATCAACTTTTAATATTCATTTGGAAGCATGGGAGCCTCTTGTTGAGCCTTTTGATGGAATATTTAAGTAAGAAATTTTGGTTCTCCAACCAGGTTTCCTTGACTTTATTTTCCATTTTCTCTCAATAGAGAAATGGGTGCCAGGTCCATTGGCAAACTGAATGCACTAATTTTTATTCTACTTGACAGGCTAGAAACTTATGGTTCGAGTGCAAGCCAACCGGGAAGAGTCGCCAAAAGAATGCAAATAGCTGCTACTAGTATTCTGAATGTGAATCTGAGTGCTGCAAATCTTGATACCTTAGCACAAACCATGGATTCATGGCGAAAGCAGAGGGAACTTGAGAAGAAAGCAGTGAGGTTATACGAGGTTAGGTTTCCTGCTAGGTTCTTCGGTCTATTTCCAGGGTCTTACGCTTGTTTTTTTCGAACCATATTAACTGTTTGTTAGCTTCTGCAGGAAGCTGCTGGTCTTGATTCCTCTGACCAAAAGTCAACCCATCTGGCTTTGGATGAAGATGACTTTCAGACTGTGATACTGGAAAATAAACTTGGGTGTGATTTATACCTGAAAAAAACTCTACACAATTCTGATACTGTCAGTTTACTAGCTTCCGATGATTGTGTCAATCTGTGGCTACCACCTCCTAGGTATTCTGACCGATTAAATATATCTGATGAATCAAGGGAACCTCGATCGTATGTTGGAATTCAAATTCTTGAAGCAAAGGTAGTCATGCATCAACATCAACAAATAGTATTCCCATATATACCACTCTATTATTCTTGGATATTTTTATAAATATACTGATCAAGGTTTGGAATATTGATCTTACGCTCTGCAGGGTTTACCTCTTCTTGATGATGGAAATAGTCATCGATTTTTCTGTGCTCTACGCTTGCTTGTAGAGAATCAGGAGGCTAATCCGCAAAAGCTTTTTCCCCAGAGTGCAAGAACAAAGTCTGTTAAACCAACGACGACAAATGTAAATGATTCTGATGAAGGCACAGCTAAATGGAATGAGCTCTTCATTTTTGAAGTTCCTCGGAAGGTATGGAATGTTGAAACCCCTAGCGAACCTGGACTCTAAAATAAAGGGAGAAAGCCAAAACTCCTAACACAACGACTAATTCATCCACCAAAATATTCCCAATGAGGGCTTTGTGAATTTCTAAGATGTTGATTGGTGAAAGGATTGGGATTGGATGAATATATTTCTCGAAATAACTCAATCCCTTATTGGTTCAGAGTTTGTGTGAGGGGCACTCTGTTTACTTGTTTCCTCACTTATCTAACTGGAAAATGGATACAATTTCTTTTAATCAATTATTTTGTATTCTGCTTTACACATTGTAGTTTATTTATGTTAGCTTGCCCTACTCACCCTAAATAATATCAAAGCAGAAGATTATTGATAGCGTAACGAATTCTATGCTGTTACTTCTTTGACATTCAAGTCCCATTGTACTTCAAATGCTGTACATTTCCTTGCCCGTTATATGGTCTGATAAATATTATGAACTTTTTGTTGACTGGTATATGCTATGGTGTGGTAACTAAGCTTGTCGAAAATAAGAATTTCGTTACTGTTGTAGGGAAGAGCTAAGTTGGAGGTGGAAGTAACAAACCTTGCCGCAAAGGCTGGTAAAGGTCAGTCACTTTGAATGTCGTCTGGCAAGTCCAGCTCCGTTTCTTCTGTTCTGTCTTTCTATTTGAATGTTCGATATTATGCACTTTAGAGTGATACATTTGTGTTTGAGGGTTCATTTAGTAAAAGATCACATTAATACTTTTTTCCTCTGTGGAATACTAAAATTTGGTGAAAATTGGTTGTTGCAAATTACTTTGCTGTGGCATGTAACTGAAGTGATTAAGCAGCCTGGTTCTTATCATAACCTTTTTTGTTGAGATTTTAGTCAAATGAGATTTTAGCTTTTGTAATTATGCATCAGTAGACTACATTTGATGGTATGCTTGTGTTTTTTGGCCCTCTGGTGATCTGACACATCCTGTTTGTTCAAATATTAGGTGAGGTTGTGGGTGCATGTTCATTTCCTGTTGGACGTGGTACAAGCACATTTAAAAAGGTTGCTTCTGTTAAAATGCTCCATCAAACATCTGATGTGCAAAATATTGCCTCTTACCCTCTGAGAAGAAAAGTAAGTGTAAAGTTTTTCTTTATGCTTGTCTTTGGGCGTTTGTGTTTAATGTCATAACTTGTTTTGTTCTTTTCTTAGGGCCAGCATATTGATGAAATGCATTCTCATTGTTGCCTTTCCGTTTCCACATCTTACATTGAGAAGAGCATGGTCAATGACTTGGACGATAAACAGGTAGATGGGAATGATATAGATGGAGATATGGGTTTCTGGGTTGGACTTCGCCCAGAAGGTCCATGGGATGGTTTTCGTTCCTTACTTCCTCTATCAGTGATTACGAAGGAACTCAAAGATGATTTTGTGGCGTTAGAGATTTCTATGAAAAACGGCAAGAAGCATGCTCTTTTCAGGGGTCTTGCTACAGTGACAAATGATTCTGATATCAAATTGGATATCTCAACTTGTCATCTCTCAATGATAAATGGTCATGATATTCCTTCAGGGCAGGAAAGTAATAAAAACCCAAATCTTCTTGACACTACGATATGTCCTGGTTGCTCTTCATTTTTACCGTGGAGAAGCATGTCCATGGATTCAAACCAGTGTTTACGAATTCGTCCATCAAGTGATCATTCTCAAACTTCTTATGCTTGGGGGCGTCCAGTCTCTGTAGAGAAGGATTCAGTACCTATGGAACAAGGTTCACTTTCTCGTCAAAGTTCCTTGAAGCAGGGATATAAAACCCCAATCTCTCCATTGAAGCTAGATCAGCTGGAGAAGAAGGATCTTCTTTGGTGTTGCCCTGGATCTAGTGGTAGATTATTTTGGCTCTCCATTGGCACAGATGCATCAGTTCTTCATACTGATCTTAATACACCAGTTTATGACTGGAAAATATCAGCCAGCGCTCCACTGAGGTTGGAAAACAGGCTTCCTTGCTCTGCAGAATTCAAAATCTGGGAAAGGCTGAGGGATGGTAAAAACATAGAAAGACAGCATGGTTCTGTGTCATCACGTGGGACTGTACACGTATACTCTGCTGACATACGAAATCCAATATATGTCATGTTATTTGTTCAAGGTGGTTGGGTCATGGAAAAGGTAATTTTTTTAATCTCATTACGTTAGCATATGCATTTTGTTGTTTTGCATATACATGTGCATGGAAGGTATTGTTTCAAAATTTTATTTCATGGTGTCATCTTGTTTACCTTGGTAATCAGGACCCTGCTCTTATTTTGGATATGTCATCTGGTAATCATGTTTCCTCATTTTGGATGCTTCACCAGCAGAGGAAAAGGTACATATTCTCCAACTTCTATATAAATTCACTGTTATCTTCTTTTGCACTTATACTGCCCTTTCTCCTGCCTTGCGAACTTTCTGCCTGGATAATGTTAGATTAGGTTGTCTAACTAAGTACCTTTGCTTCATGATTTCCTTCATCCAGGAGGTTACGGGTCAGCATTGAGCGTGAATTGGGAGGAACTGCAGCTGGCCCCAAAACAATTCGATTTTTTGTTCCCTACTGGATAAATAATAGTGCTTTCCTCTCATTGGCCTATAGGGTGGTGGAAATTGAACCTCTAGAAAGTGCTGAAGTAGATTCCCTACTAATCTCCAAAGCAGTTAAATCTGCAAAGTCAGCGTCGAAATCTCATTCAACCTCATTAGTGGGGAGACAGGGTGTTACGAGGAAAAATATCCAGGTTCTAGAAGCTATTGAAGATACTAGTCCAATACCCAGTATGCTCTCTCCACAGGACTATGTTGGCCGTGGTGGTGTTATGCTGTTCTCATCACGAAATGACATGTATCTTTCCCCAAGGGTGGGCATTGCTGTTGCTATTCGGAACTCTGAAAATTTTAGTCCTGGGGTATCACTTCTTGAACTGGAGAAAAAGGTGATATAAGGACTATCTTTCTTTCTTCCTCTTTTTTTTGGTGAAAATGTTAGAAATCCTTTTACTTCTGACAATTTCAAATACTTATAAACTTGATTCTTCAGCAAAGAGTTGATGTGAGGGCGTTCCATTCTGATGGAACTTACTACAAGCTTTCAACTGTGCTGCACATGACTTCAGACAGAACGAAGGTAGAAATACTCACCTTAAGAATTACTAATTACATATATTTTAAAGTTGTGGTTTAAGTCCTAGGTGAATTGCATCAGAAACCCTGTATTGCCCTGGGTTAGCTCCTCTGAGATGAAGTTATCATATTGTTGTTATATGCTTCAGAATCAAATCCAATGCTATATATTCTTACAGAAGCAAATATTTTAGTATTTCTTGTTGAGTCCATGTTGTTTTTACTATTGCTAAGAGTTATGGGTTCTGTTTGTTCCGCTATCCATCTATCTGTGGGGATTGTTTGCAAGGAACTATGTGTGTATATTTGAACTGTCAATTTCTTTGCATGTGCAGGTTGTACATTTTCAACCACACACAATGTTTTTTAACAGAGTTGGGTGCAGCATATGCTTAAGACAGTGTGATACTCAATCTCTAGAATGGCTCCACCCTACTGAACCTCCCAAACATTTCTCATGGCAGTCTGGAAAAGCTGAATTGCTTAAGGTAACCAATTAAACAATTTATATGAACTGTCTCCTCCAAAGATATATGACTGACTTCATCCATCTTATTGCTTAAGTTGAGGATGGACGGGTACCAATGGAGTACACCATTCTCCGTTGACTCCGAAGGTGTCATGGCTATTTGCTTGAGAAGCGAATTACGAGGTGATCCGTTGAGTCTTTCAGTTAAAGTAAGAGGCGGGACAAAGACATCGCACTACGAAGTTATATTCCGTCCATGTTCTTCTTCAAGCCCTTACAGGTGATTTTTGAGTCATAGTTTTTCCTTGCAGTTCTGTTTTCCTTGATTCAAGACAACCATCTCCTTGTAGATAATTCTACTAAATTCAAGTATTGCTAATACCATTCCGCTCTTTGGTACAGTAAAGATCTTATGTCTACTCAGTTTTTCCCTTATGTTGACTATTTGTAGTTTAGAGTTTCACTACTAATGTATGATAAGTTAAGAACTAAACACATTTTGTATATCTAGCTTAAGGATTCTCTTTGACAGAAGAGACTTCTGATCTTTATGCAAACTGTTTTAGTAGGATGTGATTCTTTAATTTCAAATAAGATCCTGGAATATTACGTGGAAATCTGTTTCTTGTTTGAGTGTCAAATTTAACCTTGTATTTGTGCTGCTCCTACTTCTAATGCAAGCAATTCACAGGATTGAAAACCGCTCATTGTTTTTACCGATACAATTTCGGCAAGTCAATGGTTTGAAAGATTCTTGGAGATCTCTTCTTCCGAATTCTGCTTCTTCTTTTTCATGGGAAGACCTTGGTAGAGAGCGATATTTGGAACTATTGGTAGATGGAAATGATCCCATGACATCTCAGAAGTATGACATTGATGAGATTAAAGATCATCAGCCCATCCAGGTTGATGGAGGACCAAAGAGACTTGTACGAGTTTCTATCATTAGGGAAGAGAAAGTAAATGTTGTTAAGATCAGTGACTGGATGCCAGAAAATGAAGCTCCAACACTTTTAAATCGAAGTGTTTCATCTGTACAACAAATGTCCGAGAATATGTCTCAGCTTCAGTCGTCAACATCTGTACCGGATTGTGAATCTCATCTTATCCTTGAAGTCGCAGAGCTGGGATTGTCGATTGTTGATCATACACCAGAAGAAATATTATATTTGTCCTTGCAAAACTTTCGGCTGTCATATTCCACTGGACTAGGCTCTGGCATTAGTCGGTAAAACTCTTTGGTTACTCTAGCCTGGGCAGATGGTTTTGCTCTTTTTCTTTTTCAACTAATTAGATTATTTCTGGCAATTAGCCTTTAGATTATATCTTTGATTGTATGATCTTCTTTTTCCCTCTTATATTTTTGATCAATTTCTGGGCTATGTTCTTGTGCTGATTCTGGATTTTGTTGCTCAGGTTAAAAATAAGAATGGGTGGGATTCAGGTGGATAATCAATTGCCTTTAACTCCAATGCCCGTTCTCTTCCGTCCACAAAGGATTGGGGAGGACACTGATTGTAGTTTGAAGCTTTCCATCACACAACAATCTAGTGGATCTTTAGATTTATGCATATATCCTTATATAGGTTTCCAAGTGAGTATATGAAGTATTAATAATGCATAGATTTCTGGTTTTTTAATTTTTCCTAATGCTAATATTTTGAATATCTCTCACAGGGACCTGAAAATACTGCCTTTTTGATTAATATTCATGAACCAATCATTTGGCGTCTTCATGGGCTGATCCAGCAAGCCAATATAACCAGGATTTTTTATTCTAAGACCACGTCTGTCTCAGTTGATCCCATCATTCAAATTGGGTATGTTCCGAGCCCTATCTGTTGTTTACATTTTAATCTTTTAGTTTCTATCATTTGTTTCTTAGGGCTAATGTAACTTCCTAATACCCTTTACTGGCAGTGTTCTCAATGTATCAGAAATTCGTTTCAAAGTAACCATGGTTATGTCCCCAACTCAAAGGCCAGTAGGTGTCCTTGGATTCTGGGCAAGCTTAATGACCGCTCTCGGAAATACGGAAAATATGCCTGTAAGCTTGAGTTCCTTGACTTTTTCCATGATGTAAAGTTGATGTAACTGCTGATATTAATGTTTGTTGTACCTCAGGTTTGAGCAACTAAAATGCTTGGTTGCCTGACCAAATGAATGCCACTTATGCATCAATATTTCGCTTAGCATGCCCATGTAGATTATTAAGAAACTCATAAAGGCTTGATTATTGTGTTTCACTCATGATCATGCGTTTATTGATTTGTATTTTTTGCATTTTAAATTACTTTCAATTGAAAATATGTCCAAGAATATTACAATTATTTGTATTTTGTAAGGTGGCATCATTGGGACAGTTTCAGAATATTACACCTGTGCAACAAGTATTAAATTGTGGGGTTCAAACATTTTGATATCTCAAACTGACTGATAAATAAAACATTTTAATCTTGTATTTTTGTATAACTGATATTAATGAATTGTTAATTTTGTATTCCTTACATTGTTTGTCAGGTTCGCATAAATCCAAGATTTCAGGAGAATGTGTCTATGAGTCAAAGTGTTCTGACTGGTAATGCTGTCTCAAACATCAAAAAGGATGTTCTCAGCCAGCCACTGCAGCTGCTTTCTGGGGTTGATATTTTGGGTAATGCAAGTAGTGCACTTGGACATATGAGCAAAGGTGTTGCTGCCCTATCAATGGACAGGAAATTCATACAAAGTCGGCAAAGAAAGGTCACAACTTTACGCATTTTGTAAACCATCCTAGAGATTAACCCTCCTGGCTGTCTTGTAATTTTGACTTCTAAATTAGAATCTGCACTAGTGTGTAACTAGTGAGGTGCCTAGTGGTGTCTACTAATAGAAGTCGGGAAATTGCATGGAACCTCTCATATTACGTTCTGTCTTTGTTCCCAATAGTTAAAACTTAGACAACATAAATTCTTATCATGTTGAACTCACCTAATCCTCGGACCAAAAAATGTGTTACTTGTTTGCGGAGAGTCCCTTCTTGTCAATGCCTGCTACACTTCCTGTTTATTTGATTGTTTCCCTTGAACCATGACATGCCTGGCTTATCTTCTGGCCATATTATAGGAATTGGATAATTTAAAAATGGTATGGAAATCATTAGTAATTGGTGGCAGTGTTGTCATGGTGCGCATATGCATTCTCATACTGCTTTTTCCATCTATGAGACAAATCAAGATCTTTCCAAGCAACCTTACTGGATTTCCCAACCCTAAGGGTCAAGATATTATGTTAATATTCTTGAATTGACATTGCTTGTTACTATACCTTGGAAAGTGTTGGTAAAGCTCTCCATCTTAACTATGTCAAGGCGGTTCTTTGACGTATTGATCCTAACACTCAGCTGATTCAACCTTCATGTAATCATCTTATAGAGATTAATAGCATACTTGGGGAATTATGCATACCCTTGGATATTATCTGCGGAATGTGATTCATAGGATGTTTTTACCTTCATTTGTTTCTTTTTTTCTTTTCACACTCTATATATGAGGATGATCTTCGTTGTGGTGCATTACTTATTCTTTCTCTTTATATGATCACTTTAATGCAGGACAGTAAAGGTGTAGAGGACTTTGGTGATGTTCTTCGAGAAGGCGGTGGGGCCTTCGCTAAAGGTCTATTCCGAGGAGTTACTGGAATTTTAACTAAGCCGCTTGAAGGTGCAAAATCATCTGGTGTTGAGGGCTTTGTACAGGGTGTTGGGAAGGGATTGATAGGTGCTGCTGCGCAACCCGTTAGTGGTGTCCTAGACCTTCTGTCCAAAACCACAGAAGGCGCAAATGCAATGAGAATGAAGATTGCAGCAGCTATTGCTTCTGAAGATCAACTCCTTCGGCGAAGGCTACCCCGAGTTATTAGCGGCGATAATTTGATTAGGCCATATGATGATTACAAAGCACAGGGACAGGTACATTCATTCTTTTTTTTCTTATTTTTTCCAAATATATGCAATGCTCCTCATCAAACATAAGTCCTAATTGGCTGGTAATATGCAGTAACAAGGAAGACCTGAACTTACCTCTTGAAACTCAAAATAGGCCCCACTTCTGCAGAGTGACTTACCCGAGATAAAAAAAAAACTGTTATATTATTACCTGCAAAATGTTATGTTGTTTGCTCATCTCAGGCAGAGTTTGGCTAACATCTCAAGAAAATGTTACTCTGGATTCGATGTCTTATTATGATTAGTTAGTTGAACCTGATGTTTCTGTGCAAAACATTCCTTTAATACCTTCTGGTACTGCTTAACTGAATTGAATTCATTTGCCTCTGCTTTGATAAAATTTGAAGTTTATGTAATTACACTTGGAATACTAATCATCAGCAAATTATTGATAATCAATAATCAATCTTTAACATATTTAGGATCACACTATTCAACTATTAAAGTACACTCGCACCCAAACTTATTATGGGATACGAACCAAGGTCTCAGCACCTTGGGGCCTCTGCTTTGTACTAAACCTAGTGCTCCGTAGTTGGCTTCAAATACTTTACCTGGTAAAAATGGCCAATTCAGTAGGCCTTATTTTGCGGTATAACATGTTGGCCATACCTATTGGTTTTTAGCTTTCTTTTTGTCGGTCACCAAGTTATGTTTGCTCAAATTTGATCTGTAACACGAATCTTACATTCTTTCTTTTCCATGACTAAAGGTGATACTGCAATTAGCAGAATCTGGATCGTTTTTGGTTGATCTGTTCAAAGTGCGCGGGAAGTTTGCCTTAACAGATGCTTATGAGGACCATTTTGCACTTCCTAAAGGGAGAATTGTTATGGTTACTCATCGAAGAGTTATGCTCTTGCAAGTGAGTTAATTAAGTTTTAACCTGTGGGTTTTACGCCTTCGTTGATTAGGAATTAGGAATAAGTATACAATTCCGCATCTGTTAACCACACTCACTATTCTGTATTTTGTTTCAGCAACCATCAAACCTCATTGCACAGAAAAAATTCAACCCTGCTAGAGATCCATGCTCAGTGCTGTGGGATGTAGTGTGGGATGACTTGGTGACAATGGAACTGATTCATGGAAAGAAAGACCAGCCTAATGATCCACCTTCAAGGGTTATTATATATATACATAGTAAATCATTGGATGCAAAGGATCAAAACCGCATTATCAAGTGTCACCGGGAATCGAGTCAATCATTTGAGGTTTATTCTTCAATCGAACAAGCACGGTCCACTTATGGCCCAACACAATCAACGGTGCGGTTTTGCTTTTGATTTGTTTCTCTGCCCACTTAATGCTGCTTTTGTTTTTCTCCATTATTTCTCATGCAAATACCAAACACAAGGGATTAGAATAATCAAAACCACTTGAATGTACAAAACTTGAAAATTCAACTACTCACTGCCTGCTGTTTCGCTCGTGCTGTGTTGTGGCAGGGCTTGCTGAAGAGGAAAGTGAGGAAACCCTATTCTCCCACTATTGAAGGTTTAGTTATTAAGGGGGGGTACCCGTTGTCACCCCAATATATGCCATCACCTGTATCCCTTAATTCAAATCTTGGAGACGTGAACAGAGATTAATATGGAGAAGTATACCCTGCTACAGAGCATGCTTAATGGTTGCTACAGCACCAGGCAAAATGCTGAACGGTATGGTTACAATGAAATACCCGAAAAACTAATTTAGGGTAATACTCCCCTTCTCTCCACTCTTGGATCTTTTAACATCTCAAATGAAAAAAGTATTAACATGGTTTATCTTCAGGTACCAAATCCAAGAGGCTCAAATGAAACGACCTTATGAGATGGAACGACGGTAACAACTTGTTTACTATTCTCGAGTCTTGGAGAAGAGGGAGTAAAGTTGTGAATCCTGCGCCAATGTATACTTCTTCAAAATGAGGATACAGGCATATAATATACATATACGTATCCACCAGTACATATCAAACTTTCCAAGAGCCACAACATTACTGTACATATTCAAGGAATCATCGTTGTATATATCGTATGTTATATGTCTAGTCGCTTCACAAGTTGTTAGGTTTGGTGCCCATAGTCAGACTTGGTTTATATATTACCGTTTAGCTTGAACGAGGTGCCGGAAGTCTTGAAATACACTGCCGGTGATAGATGAATTGCTTTATATTATTGGCGCCGTATACGAGCCCTTTCAAAATGATGCATTTTTACCTTCATTATATATTCGCGTCCTACGTATCCAATTTTGTTTTTCAGAATATCGGTCATACAATGAATTGAAATCCTAGCCCTCCTGCTTTGTACCTAACAGTTGCCGATCTTGTGTTAATGATGGATTCATTTGTAGCATGAATTCATCAATTGGACCT
>JBBMKE010000008.1:5682170-5693109 GCA_037834125.1 Lippia alba
CCTCGGTTGAATGTATATTATATGTTATTATATTAATAAGATAAGATATGTTACTAAAAGAAGAAAGAAGAAAAGGGAGTCAAAATAAGTGATTAATAATTAAACTTGGGATAGTTGGGGTAATTAAGTATTAAGCAAGTGGATTATCTCCTCAGCAATTATATCACTGCTTACGTATATTAATTAGACAGTATTAACTATTAAGGCATGAACAAATTGGACTACTAAATACAGCTAAAATTTTCTAAAAGCAGATATTCTATAATTAGTTGCATTACACTATTTTTGAAATTATTTTCTCTTTCCATAATGGATCAAAGAACGAAGCAATTTCAGTCTTCAGTTTTTTTTTTTAAAATTATTATTAATTATTTATTAATTTTATTTTTAATTTTTTTATTTAAATTTTATTTTTTTTATTTTTACACACGCACACTCAAGCAGGGATTCCCCCGGGACCTCACCCTTAAGAATAAATTCATTTACCACTTGTACCAACCCCTATTAGCAATTTCAGTCTTCAGTTGTATATGGACTACTTAAAAATGTTGCCCATTCTTATAATTGGGCCAATTACAGAAACCCAATCTATTGTCTTTTTTTTTTTTTGGAAGGATACTATTGTTGTTCTAGTAATGGAAAATACGAGTCTTACCGGGAAATTCTTACCCAAACCCAACTTAGCCGAGTTCGCGAATAAAAATATGCCACATGAAAAATTAATTTTTAATTAAATTAATTACTAAACTCAAATTATTTTTCTAACTCTAGTTAGTAGTTAAGCATAATTAAATATTACTCTCTTAAATAGATCTTCTTTTTCCCTACAAATCTGCATCTTTTCTTTCACTTCTTCTTTTTGTTTTTTTGGTAACAAACCAAGACGATTCACTTAGTTGCTAATATCTTCATTTTCACGCCCGATACCTGCCCGTAGACTCTTCCTTTCATTTCTGAAACATCTCAATTTCCACTTTGTTCTTCGCACAAATTTTAATGGCCAACAATGTGTTTCACATGGATTTATGTTAGTTCAAAGGATTAGAGATGGAATGACAATCCATTAGTGACTGATAAAATATTTCTTTCCCCCCGTTTAAAAGAAGTAATTTAATTTCAGCAAGCCATGAGATATTTTGTTTGTTGATTTTTTTTCCCTCAAATTTCAGAGAAACAATAGTTACATATTTCTGTTGCATATCCAAAAAAGGATGATCACAATACCGCATGATTTGAATCAAATGTTAAAAAGCATTGTGTTAATTTTCTGTCTAGTAATTGCCGGCATGATTTGAATCAAAAGTTAAAAAGCATTGTGTTAATTTTCTGTTAGTAATTGCCAGAGCTCTTTTAAAGAATAATCTTTTGGCACACGAATTATTGCCATAATTTGGGCAGAATTTTTTTAGCATAACAAGATTTGGACAAATTTCTTTTAAAATAATGGTGTAACTTTGGAAGAATTTTTTCAATTGTTACGATTATTTATCTTGAATCGTTACAATATTTGTTGTTGAAACTGGGGGCGGAGCTTTTTCAGCAGAATGCCTTTTAGCAAAATAATGGCGCGATCATTTGTCCAGACTCTAATTCTTTTAGCATACTAATGGTGTAAAATTCTGCTGAGCATAAAAAAATAAGGATAATGACACGATGATTGAAGATTTTTTTTTTCCGATCTCTTAGAGTTTCTCCCTATCCCATATGATTTGGACAGAATTCTTTTAGTAGAACAAGATTTGGACAAAATTCTTTTAAAATAATGGTGTAACTTGGGAAGAAAATTTTCAGTTGTTACTATTATTTGTCTTGAATCGTTACAATATTTGTTGTTGAAACTGGGGCGGAGCTCTTTTAGCAGAAAGCCTTTTAGCAAAATAACGGGCCGATCATTTGTCCAAACTCTTAACTCTTTTAGCATACTAATGGTGTAAAATTCTGTTGAGTATAAAAAAATAAGGATAATGACACGATGATTGATGATTTTTTTTTTGGATCTCTCAGAGTTTCTCCCTATCCAATATGATTTGAACATAATTCTTTTAGCGTAACAAGATCTGGACAAATTTCTTTTAAAATAATGGTGTAACTAGGAAGAATTTTTTCAATTGTTACGATTATTTGTCTTGAATCGTTACAATATTTGTTGTTGAAACTGGGGCGGAGCTCTTTTAGCAGAATGCCTTTTAGCAAAATAATGGCGCGATCATTTGTCATACTCTAACTCTTTTAGCATACTAATGGTGTAAAATTCTGCTCAGTATTAAAAAAATAAGGATAATGGCACGATGATTGAGGATTTTTTTTCGATATATCAGAATTTTTCCCCATCCAATTGAGTGAAGGACTAATCTCCAGATGACTAATCTCCCGGGATAGTTGAAGATGCTTATTGTGGGGACCCCTTCCAATGTAGTTATTTACATCCACAAGGTTCGAACTCGTGACCTTACTTAAGTGAACTCAAGCCACTATTCACTGGAGCCAACTGTCCGTTGATATGATTGAGGATTTTGTTTAAGATGGATTCTTTTTTTGAATATTCTTTTATTTCCTTATATAATAAAATAGTAATTAAAAAATGTTAACTATAGTAGAGTTAGTTTGAGTTTAGTAATTATTTTAAATAAAAATTAATTTTCTACGTGACATATTTTTATTTGTGGGTTCGGTCAAGTCGGGTTTGTATAAGAATTTTTCAATTTTAGTGAAATTAAATTTGTAAATATTATAAACTTGTGAGGTATATATTGACATGGCATGGCCGGCCTTGTCACGTGACTTCTCCACCCACCACTCATTCGTCCAGCTTACCCATCTCCGGTAGATGTGAATTGTGAGGTCAACCTCGACCTGTTGAGGTAGCTGAATGCATAAAATTCTTATATAAATCGTAAGTCATACATTTACACCGTCCATCCGCAACTTGCGTTAAAATATATAATAATTATACCGACCGCATTAAATGCACCTTGAATTGACCATAATATTCCGTACATTTAATGCACCTCACAACGCATACATTTCATGCATACGGTTCCGACTATATATAAATACTTTTTCCACTAATTCTAGTTGGTAAACATATTTATTACTTTTTGTACACACATTTGTCTACTCCTTATTTATTCAAACAATATTCCAACTTGAGAGTCGTAGAATTAAAATCGACTCTCACCTTCATTCCTCCAATTTGATTCAATCTTACATTTTGTTCAATATTATATTCCTATCCCTCTACAGCTCTACTGATCTTACTCACAAATCGAACAAATTCCCAAACTTATAAATTGGTGTTTAAGCATGAATTCTGTAACCACATCCGTTACTCAAATTTGACACAACTAATAATTATATATATATAATTCACAATGTTAATAACTGGAATAAAAAAAATGACTGCTTATTGAACTCAACATATAAAAGGAAGACAGTTTTAAGCCACAAACCGATATATGATGGATCGTACACAAAACCTCCCAATTAAGGGCCATAACCAAAATACATAAAAAGAAAATGGCAACACAAGTTTTCTTGCATGAAAAATCATTCTTTATTTTCATGCTCAGGCGCAATTAGTTTAAAGAGATTAAGACGTGTATCCCCTAGCCTACGCGTGTAAGCTGCTTTCTTGTATTCACCCCACGTAAAACTTCTATACATCGGCGGCTTCACCGGCGGCGCCGCCATCTCCGGCAAGCAACTCACGGTGGCATGCAGCGGCGGCGCCGCGAAATACGCCACCGACATCCTCGATTTATATGAGCTTACCACCGCCCTATGTCTGACGCTCAAAAACCTCCCATTTGTCATAACCTTTAAAATCAAGAAGGATAATATACAATTGGATTAAAACGAGATTAGTACAGTAATTAATAAACATAATTAGAGATTTATTTATATATTTAGTTTGAAAATAGGGATAAATATAATAAGAGTTGATTGGATGAGAACTGAAAAGAAAGGGGGCCCCAACCCCCACTGGTTAAGACAGACTGATCAATGTTGTTCATCACATCAACTGCAGAGTCTGATCACTGATGAGTAAAAGCTGTGATCATAACAATGAGAATACATCTCACTTCCACTTTCAGTTTCCAACATCATATCTACAGTCTATTCATCAACAATATCTATAGCACATATTTATTTATTTATAGAGAAAATTATATCAAACTATTTTGTTAAGTATGATAATTACAACACAGATTATTTTTATTCAAAAATTATAATTTAGTCTCTAATTATTCTGAATGGTTTGTAAACTCTCTATTTTGTTTAGATTTCATTAGTGTTGGGCTCTATCCTTTCATTAATTTAATAAATAAAATAACAAATTCATTCATATAATATACACATTAAACAAAACGATTCCTAATTATTACACATATAACAATACTGTTCTTTGAAAAGAATCCTGACGGAATATAGAGGGAACACAAACGACTTATAACATTTAAAGATTAAATTATAAATTTCGAGTAAAAATAAAATACATTGTAATTACCTTACCTAACAAAATATTCAGATTGTAATTTTCCTTTTAATTTTAATTACTTATACTTTATATTTAAAAATAAAGAAAAATTATAAAATTGGGGCACTAACTATCCTCGACTTGCATTTTTGTTCCTACGGCAAAATAAACCTATAAATCTAAATAATTACAACTTAAGAACAAAACTTGCTGAAAAAATGATGTGTACATCAGAAAATTATATGTATAAGCAACATATCTTAGTTTTTTTCTTAATGATGTGGCTAGCCACTTGGAGAAAATATCGTACACCATCGAATTAATAACTTAAAACTTTTCAAAACTAATCATCAATTATAAGAGATTACTTAATCTAAATATAAAAATTAATATATTGAAATTAAAGACGTGGGACCGACCTGCAAGACGTCACCTACATTGACACAGAAAGCAGAGTCCGGGTACGGGTTGACCGGGACCCAGACTCCGTCCTCGAGTGAGATTTGGAGGCCTTGGACACCGTTGGATCTGAGGAGGGTCAAGATCTGAGGGTCAGTATGCTCCCCGAATCCGACCTTGGAGACGACGTCGTTAGAGTCTGGGGATGGTGGATAGTGATTAACCCTGAGAAGAGAATCGCTGTGGACGTCTGTGATTAGGTTAGTGAGAAAGGAGGAATGTGGCCCACCTACACCCTCCACCATCAGATCCAATATCTCACATGCCAACTTCCTAACTGCTTCTACGTAACCAATCACTGCACGCCTGAGTAAACATATATATATATATAAGTTTATTAATTTGCAAAGAATTGAATTAAAATTTTGGTAATGAACACAAATGCTTTAGGCATTGATGCTGCATGGAAATGATTAAAATGTTATCATAATTGAAAGTGGAGATCGTGTTTATAATGGGCTCGAGTGAAATCCAACCAGCAGAAAATGAGATCAATGTTGTATGGCAATTCAGTAGAGTAAGGAAGAGTTAGTTTTTGTTTACTACACTTTTTTATGTTTTAATTTCATTTAATCTTGTGTGTGTTAGGTGATTTTAAGCTATTTGGGCTTGATTAGGTGAGGTAACCCGTTAATTATTGAAAGTGGATGTGATTAAGTGAGATTACAATTTCTTCCCTAAAAAAAATAAATGTGATTAAGTGAGATTACAATTTCTTCCCTAAAAAAAGTAAGATGATAATTAGGTAAAATTATGATTTATTTAAGATAAACCGTAAATGTAATCCAGCTTATCTAATATAATATTAATTACATTCCTTAGAATCTAGCGTATCCAACATAATTTTAATTATAACTTATCATAACTTTTTCACATACTCAAGTTCAAACACAAGATTGTTGAATGTTTATGTACAAACACAATTTAATTTTAACTGATAAATATAATATAAATCAGCTCCCAAAATATAATACTGCACAACTATCGCGTCTTATGATGGCTAATTAGGGAGTGTAGTTAAAAATATTAAAGGAGAGTGTGTTAGTGCTTGTTATAGTAAATAAAGGAAATCCCAGATCTCCACTTTTTCCTTAACGGGCCGCTGAGTACCTGATTTATCTTTTCTCATTTGCTTCGTCGGATCGGGATGTAAGAAATCTTTAGAGTTGGGGATTCAACCTTTTGCCAAAAGAAAATTCCCTATCTGGGGAAGTTTTCTCGTTGCATTGAAATCTAGTGATTTGATTTGTCCTTAGATCAGATTTTTACAGGCTTTATCAGCAGTTATCATATATCATCAGTCTGATCGTCTTCTTCTTCTTCTTATACAACTGTATATTCATTCATATCCATCCACACAAATTAATTAATTCTTTTTTTATTTATGGAACCCTACAAAGAAAACAAGTGTGCAGAGTCATCATACACATATAGTGAGACACGGGTAAGACCAGTTTGCCCCCATTTCCAACGTATCATCCAAATATTAACGGTCAAACCTTTTTAATTCAAATTAAATGCTGCCTGCAAGTAGGTTTTGTCACGAAATTCATTACATAAATTAATCAACTTGCATTGACAGTCTAAAACAAGAGTTGTTTTCTTGGTTAAAAACTTAAAAACCATCCAACAGAGAAACATTAAAGGATAATGTGGAATAAATCCTCAGTTAAGCATCATATTTCTATTTAATTCCTTATTTTGGTAAAATGATTTATGATTTTCACATAATGACATGCTTAAAATACCTTTCAAAATATTTTATATAATTTTCATAAAATAAAATACTAAAATGTTCTAATATCGTATTTATATTCTATTATTTTGTGTTTAACGAAAAAAGAATTCCAAAAAAGATTTTCTAAATAATAATCAATCTCAACTATTCACACATACATGGAAACGTATGTGAGTGAATGAAAACGAATATTAAAGCATGGAATCGAACGAAAGATTTAATCTAATGAAGCACACGATATATTCCTCTAAATTTATCTTTATATCTTGTTGAAAAGTGTATTGCATGACGAAATCCAGTTTATTATTTCAGGAATTTGTGTTTGACGAAAAAAGAACCCCAAAAGGATTTTCTAAATCATAATCAATCTCAACGGCCCATGAATACACTAAAACATATGTGGATAAAAAAAACCGAATATCGAAACACAAAACTTAAACGAAAGATTCAATCCAATGACGCCCACTATTCCCAAAAGGAGAGAGTCTATTGACTTTCATAATAATAATAATAGGCATTAAGCTGCATTTTCCCTCACGAAGATAAAGCAAGTTTTGCATGATCCCCGCCATTTAATGCAACCATATCTATACTATATATACCACCATGTTACACGCAAAACAAAAACACTTTCATCACTACAAACATCATATATTATGCAACCACACATCACAATAACAAATTAAACAAACAAAAAAGAAAATTTAAATAGAAATACTTGCCTGAATTTATCCGGATTATTCGAAACAACGTTGGAGCTTTGAGAAATGGAGTTTGCATTCGTTTGCAGAAGAAGATACTCAACTTCTCCCATGTCACCATTCAACCCTATATTCTTGCACCCGTATCCGTACGGGTTAGCGGGCCCGGCCCGTGTTTTTTCAGTCCCGGGCTTGGAGAAGAACTCACGGACTTCATCTTCAAGCTGGGAAATGATCTCCAGTGGTACGCCATGGTTGATGACTTTAAAGAAACCGTATTGTTCGCAGGCTTTAACGATCTGTGAAGAAGTTTGTGAGCGGTTTGAGTGAAGGTCTATTATCGGGAGTTCAATATCGTCTCTTATTTTCTCCATTTTTAGAACTGAGGAGACAACCATGGTGTTTGGTTTTTCTTGGTTTTTGGGTGAAATAATTGGGGAGGAAGATGTGTAATGAGGGTGTTGTGTTGATTTGAGGAAGTATGGTTGTGGTGGGATTGTTTAAATAGAGGGATGGGGTGGGAATGTATTTAATTCGCTTTTGCTTTTTGTTTCTTTGGGTGTGTAAGTGTATTTATTTCTTGGATGGAAAGTGGAGCTTTTATTGAGTGTCGGCCCCTCGCAAAAACGGGTAATTTTAATTCAATTTTAATTCGATTAAATTAGTGTAATAAGAGAATGAGTGTTTTATGTTTAATAGTTTAATTGGTGAAAAATTTTAAAATAAAAATAATTAAATTAAAATATAATACACTTGCTCTATTAAAATATGTAAAGACACTTGTCACGTGTGAACGGGCTTTGTTTGGTGAGAACAAATTCAACAAAATAATTCATTTTATTTGGACTTTGATACCGAATGTGAGTGAACATATGTAGCATCTTTTTCATGTGAGTATTATTAAAACATTAGTGCATCTAGCAAAACTAGGAAATTTATGTCAGTCAAGAAGGTTGACATATAATGGGTTACTGATTTTGGTATATGTCATGTTTCTTTCACTGGCCTTTTATTTGTTGCTTATTTTTCGTTCTCCATTTTTTTGGGTAGGACCTTTTTTTGGTAATTATGAAAAAGATTTCCACTACTCGACGTAATTTTGTTCCTGTTAATTAATTAGTATATGGTTCAATTTAATGTGCTCACTTAGCTTTCAAAACAAACTGAAATGATGCTTGCATGAAATCAATCAACCCCTAATTTAAGTAAATTATTTGTTATAAGATGAGGAAGAAAAGTCGTGTGAATCAATAATTGCTCTTTCCCATCGAATTTTTTTCTTTTTCCCATACTAAAAACGATGATCAAGTGAGACAATAATTGAGGGGCTTAGAAATTAGCACATATTGTAGACATTAACATTAGGCCCCCATTCCAATGTACCAACTTACCTATTTCCCCACAATATTATATGTAACACATTTTTTCATCAAATTAAATCTCTCTCTCTCTCTCTCTATATATATATAGGAATTGGGCATGAAATTTTTTGTGGAAGGGACCTCAGACAAATGCTCTAACATTCCAACAGTTGTTGAGCATTGGATTGTTAGAAATAGGTGGGGACCATGGCCACACCCCTCTTTTTCTTCTTTATTTTATGCCTTTCTCCAAAACCCTTGAAGAAAAATAATGAAATAGTTGAATTATTATTTAGCTTTCAATTGTTGGTCCAACAAATAGTTGTCCTTGTCGCGGAGTTTACATATAAGGTGTGTTAACGTTGTAAAACTTGTCTTTTGGTAAAGAAAAAGTAAAAGATAAGAGTACAACGTTGTTAAAGATCATCATATTATGGCTCGTTCCAATAGATCCATGCGTGGATAATTGTTGACCTATTATAACTACAAAAAGTTGCATTGTCACCTTATGTGGAGAGGATTTTTGACATGCCCACTTAGAGATAGAGAGGGTGTATCATATATATACTCATATATGAGCTCCTTTTTAGAGTAATAATTATTCGTATTCTTGAATCGTCTCATACAGTACGTTGTGTGAGCTTGCATGTTATAATAAAATAGTAATTAGTTGAGGTTGCAAATTCTGACGATTAGGAAATTCTGAATTTTGAGTGGTTAGTCTGATAACACACAAGTTGCTGAGTTTTTTCCATATATATGTGTGTAGAATTTGTAGTATTAAAGAAAATGACATTCAATAATAGCAATAGGCAAATAGAGTAATGAACTCCTAGGTTGATACTAATGTGTGTTGCAGCTTCAATTGGATTATTAGGGCAAAATAGGCATGACATACATTGACTCAACATACATATTCCTTGGAACAAAAAAAAAAAAGGACATACATATTCCAAATATTCTAAAAGTCTCAATATTTATTTTTCTAACATATATAGATCACTACAATCAGCTTTCTTTAAATGGTAGTAAGTAAGCCTTTTAATTGTCGGACAACTTCATTTTATATACCAAACTTTTCTTTTATTCTACTGCTACATGCCACTAGAATTATGAAGTAAATTAAATGATTATCTCATTATCTTAGTAATTATGTATTTATTTTCATATATTGTTTGAAGTGCATTTAGTTCGTGGGCTTCATAGTTTCTTAAAATGTAAATGTCCTAAGGGATATCCATAGCCCATATGTGTCTTCTTCAATCTTCACAATACAACTAAAATGGGCCAGCCCAATTCCTACGTTCAAGAATTGGGCCATAAGAATGAAAGTTTTAAAAAATTACATGTAATTCATAATAAACTATTAAAAATGACAACATCATTGATCATTTATTCAAGAATTAAATTTTAATTTTGCGAAGTACTTTACGTATAGAGCATGACCAAGATTACCCCGATGTTGAAATTAGTTAATGAAGGCATTATTGAGGGTGTCCTTTGACAAAACGTCCTTTTTGAAAATGGTATCGGATTGGAATGATTTCATGTAAAAGTGGTAATGAAGAGGCCATGTTACTATGTTACACAAAGATGAAAAACAAATATAAAGTGTGCCAATAATGGACCCAAAAATGCAGCAAAATGTTAACTTCAAACTAGCCACCAGATTACCCAAATCATCACACTCTTTATACTTTATTTTATTTAGTTTTCTTTCACTTCCCATCAAATCAATATTCTTTTCGTTTAGAAAATATGTATGTATTAATTAGAAGGGTTTTTTGGTCATTATATATGCGATCAAAGGATCCCTTGACCCTTGAAATACGAGAATACTTGAACATTGATATTTTGAGAATAATACAACCTCTCCTCTTTTGGCAATATTTTCCGCAACATAAGGCTCATTTATTCTAATTGTTGATTGTTGTTTTCCGGCATTAGACATGGTGCGAACAAAGTCGTCCACAATTAGCTCGTAATAAATTCAGTTTGCGTTGGTTCTTTTGATATTCCGTTATTTGTTTCGAATTTTATTATTAGTGATTTGTAATAAATTGATGGGAAAAAAAGAAAAAAAAAGATATTTTAACTTTCAAAATTTCAATTTCTTTATTTAATAAGTTTGTTATTGACTAATTTAGCCATGGTTAAAAAGTAAATTATGTGCATTATATTCCCTTGTGACCATAAATTTAGG
>JBBMKE010000008.1:5713143-5725820 GCA_037834125.1 Lippia alba
TGGCGCTTTACTTTACGCAATTGAGGCTGTGAAGGCCATGCTATGTGAATATTATATTTTGTAGAGCCCGTGGCTCATTTGTACATGTATGTATATCATGATTATGCTTCCGCGTTTATGGTTTCAAATATGCTCTGTTTCTCGTGTGCTATTTGGTTCAAGGGTTAGCCCGCCTAGCTTAGTGTGTGTGTTTGTCCTCGTTCTCCGGGACGTAGTTCGGGTGCGGATTGCCCGTTTCGTACGCGGGTCGGGTCTCGATGCGAGGGGATGTGATATCCCGCGCCAGATGTTACACCAGGTGACTTACAACATCTACAAGATCAACCTTTGTTAGAACTCCAAATGTTCTCTATCCTGAAATTAGACAAAAATGACATTCAGGTGGATGTAACAATAAAGCATTTATAAAATTAAACTTTTACAAAACTAAGCACTCAAATAAACAGATCTTGTCAACTTATAAAATCTTTCCAAAACTCAGTCATTGAACTCATAGCCAATTTAATGCCTTTATGCCTTTTCTATTTTTAATTCGCAATTTCCTACTCCTTCACTTCACTTTTTTAGTTTTTTATTCATATATTTCTTTTCAAGGCATTGACATAATACTTTAGTTTCATATTACATAAATATATGCAGAAAAGCATTCAAGTTACACAAAAGAAGTAAAAGCAATATGTTGTACTAACGAAAGCGATAAAAAGTCATAAACGAAGATCAATGAGTATATTACGTGAATATATAGCACCTGATTAGTAGTCTTGGGAGAGAGATTGTGGAAGAACCGGAGAAAGTCCTTTAATGCCTTCAATAACTTCAGCCAAAACAAATTTAAACTAAGACATTGAAGGTAACAAATAAACAACAAGTTCTGCCAAAATATTGACGCTTAATAAACACAAAATGGCAGCAATAAACATTTGGGAAACTAACAGATTAGGAAACATCTCACATGTCCCGCGTGAGAAAACTCCTAAATGGGAAAGAAAGTTTTCACTTCTAGAAGAGAAATTTCCATATTAGAAAACATCTCACATGTCAATTGCGTGAATAATTAATCCTTTGACTTGAGATTTCATTAATGTCTCGTGTGAGCAAATTAGGTAATCTTAGATATAAGTTTAAAAGGGTGTTGCTCGAGACAGCTGAATTATGACTTGTGTTAAGGTTACAAAAGTGGTACATGGAGGTATGTGAGAATTAATAAAGGACCTATACTTTCCTAAGTCAAGAAGATCTCTTATTGCATAAGTTGTTCATATACCTCCATGTGCCTAAAAAACTCTCGGCCGAGGTAATGGATCGAAACATCAAGAAAAGTGTTTCTTATATTGAGATCAAATGGATATGAAATAAACTTATCTTTAAGATTAAAATTAATTGGGGGAATGATAGGAGGATTGTATCCCATGGATGTCATTGACTGAAAGGTTCTTTCGATTTCATTCATTATTCGGGTAATATTCACACACCTATTGCTAGACTACGGTCATGTGATCTGTGAGCTAACTAATTAATAGGGTGTATTAATTAATTAAACTCGTTAATAACAAAATAATAAATCTAGAGGGTCACACACAAATGTTAGGTTCAAAGGGTACTGTTAGAAAGATCAAATAATTGATCGAAATGAGACCACATGTGTAAAGCACACATGAGGCACATGAACAACTTTGGGCGCGTGGTTAATTGAGAAATTAGACCATTTGCTAATTAATTGGAGAATTAATTATAAAGTTCAAATATAAATAATTGGAGAAATTAAATCGCGTGGTTAATTGAAGAATTAATTATAAATCCCTAATACAATTAATTAAAAAATTAATTTTAAAATCCAAATATAATTAATTGTAGAATTAATTATAAAGGACCATTAGAATTAAGGGATTTTTCGTAAAAAATCCCCGTTTGACTAAAAAAATTTAGCTTACTCCCTAGTTCAAATAAATTTTTAGTTTGCTCCCTATTGATATAAATTATCTATTTTACCCTTAATTTTTTTAATATGAAGTACTGACATTTGAGTTTGTAGAACTACATTTAAAATTTGAAGAACTATTGAGATACACAATAATGGGGTACGGAATGAAGAATTTTTATGTTAATATACATCCTAGCTAGGTTACTTCATTCTTGTTCTTGACCATGTCTCACAACTGGGACTGGGCTGATGGATACGGTCCCAAGTTTGGATTGGTAGCTAGCTGTTGATAGATTTAATAATCTTGCAACAATCCCATACCCGTATTATCATTTGTCTTCTAAGGTAATAACTAATTGGGAAATTACATCCAGGTCCCCTGAGGTTTGCCATAATTACAAGTTAATCCCAACTTTTTCATTTATTACAAAAAACCTCCTATGAAACTGTTTCAGTTGAGGTCCCTAGTGGAATAGTGGAAAAATCAGCGATACACTTTTTCATTTCTTTACAAGAAAGTCCCTAGGAACAGTGTTCATTGGAGTTTTTTTATAATAAATGAAAGAGTAGGGATTAAATTGTAATTATGACAAATCTTAGGGAACCTGGATGTAATTTGTCCTAACTAATAATATCATTTCCTGCTCTCTTTTTTTTTCCCTTCTGTTTTGGGTTAAACAAAAGAATGTCTTTTTACCACACAGTATGTATGTCGATAATACGGGGTATGTTATAGAAAGGGAAGGCGGAGGCATCAAATAGCGAAGAGAGGCTGCTCAGCAGGGACGGAATGGAAAATTGTCCAGGATGACTTCTTTGTTGGTCAAACGAAGGGCGCCAAATGCTAAAAGATTCTCTAAGCCGGTCTAGATTTATAATGCCTCGGGAAACTGGTCGAGATAGATGACAACACTTTTTTTCCCTCTTCCTTACCGGGAGGGCAATCAACTCTTATGGTCTTCCCCTCCTTATCGCAAACTGTAGAAAATTCTACTCCGATACAGTCTATTTTGTAAACGTAATTGGCCTCGACAAATTAATACATTGGCCTTATATATGTTGCACGAGATTGATGATTCAGACACTACGATAACTTATTAAAGATCCTAAGGAATTTCTTGTTAGGAAAAAATAAATAAATCGACTATTTTTCCCTTCCCCTCCGGACCGCTTTTAAGTAGAAAATAACAGAGAAATTAAAGAGAATGACAACACAAAGATTTAACTTGGAAAACTCCCCAATTGGAGAAAAACCATAGGCCCTTAGAAAAATATTCACTATATGAAAATTATTACACTATAAAATAAACAATATTTCTCTCACACCCTCACTTCCTAAAGTACTATCCTCAAAGAGATGTTCAAGAAAACTATCTCTAAATCTCTTTAATAGTAAACAAGGAAATAAAAAATTTCTTCCTTTGTGCTGCATCAAACATTGGAAGAGGTGATAGAGTTTATATACAACTCTCAACCTCCTCTCAAACAAGAAATTTCCGATGTAGGATAGCACCCTTTATTGACTTTTTCTTTCTTTAAAAAAAAAACCAACTTCAACATTGCTTTCGCTCAAATTGAATCTTTGATTCTAAAATAAGTTGGTTACATGGCCGATTTTCATGTTGGTGCATAGTGTTCTTTGAATTGGATGTCATTTGTATATACTTTTGGGTTGTAACCATTCTTTTTTTTTATTTAGAAAATCAATCAATGCGACCATGAGGTTATTAACTAGGTCCTCACCTCATTTATTAAGCCAGAAAAAGTTTGAACAATACAAAAGAAATTATACATTTTTGGGTTGTAAACATGAATGTTAGAATGTAATGACATTTTAATATTTTTCTAGAATAAAAAAATATATAATAAAGTTATATAGAAAAGAAAATGTGACAAAACTCGTAAGCTGTATATTTATTTATAGATTAAAAGGAAAAGAATATATTTCTTACGTGCGCTGTTCAGAAATTATTTGATAAATGTGATCAATCACAAGACTAGCAATCTTGGAAATCATCACGCCTCGCCCGTGGTCCACCACAAGTAATAATTTTTACTGTAATATCTACCACTTGAGGAGTGCATGATTGAAAAAACTACATTCTATTTTCCAGTATACAAATTTAATATGATGATATAGCAAGGTGTTATTTCTTGACAAGGTTGAATTTCTAATTTAAAGACTTCACATTTCGGTTCAGCGAAATAAATGAAATGAGGTAAGTCAGATATTCAGCGATCCCTTAAGAGAGTGGTGTGTCTCCCACAAATTCACAAAGAGCCCGCCCTTAAAACTAGTCTTAGACTCAAGAATAAAACGTGAATTCAAAGTATAATTTCTGATTTAAATATGAGGTAAAATTACATTTTGGTTCGATAATTATGGTCAAAATACGATTTTGATACTCGCTTGTATCTCACTAACACATTGAATCCTACATATTATCAATTTTTAACACATTTAGTCTGAATTTACGCATTTGGTCATATATTAACATATTTGACCCATTCAACTTTTACACCTTTGGCCCCGTAAAAGAATTAAAAGAGTGAGAGTGGTGTGCTTGTAGGACCAAATGTATAAAAATGGAACAACCAACTTGGGTAATCTTCTATTGCATTCCAATCTTTTGATATTTTTATACTTTAGTACTCAATTTTTAAATTTTTATACTTTAGAATTCAACTTTTGAATTATGTTGCACTTAATTACCCAATATCAGACGTGTCATTTTCTTATTGACCCTTTGGATACATTTGTTATTTCCTTATTAGTTTGGGACACTTAAGTACAATAAAATTTAAAGGTTGGGTACTAAAATATAAAAATTCAAATATTGAATACTAAAGTGTAAAAATGTCGAAAGGTTGGTATGCAAAAGAAGATTAACCCTACATATGAACATAGGACCAAATATAGAAATTCCGACTAAATATGTTAAAAATTAATTCTATGTAGGATAAAAATGTACTCTATCATACTTATAGGACCAAAATGTAATTTTTCCTAACTTCCATATCAATAATGTGACCTCTACACAGTAGCTTGTAAGTAACATCAGCCGTCTCCATGCTTTTTTCTGCAAAAAAGTCCTCATACGTACGTACATCTTGGATTCTTGTATAGCTCAATATCACACCACTCCACACTCTCTTATCCTAGTACTCTCTCCCTTGTGTCCCACACTGCAGGAACGCACTGAAATTGAATGTGGAGTAAAAGCTATGGAATCTGAAAGGGAAGTACTCATGAAAATCAAGAACTTGTTATTTATCCTCGTAGCAGCATTGAATACATGCATTAATGCAGCAAATCTGGAATACGAAAACGATAGAGTAATCCAACTATCCGGGCAGCCAACAAACCCCAATATATCACACTTCTCTGGCCATATTACAGTCGATGAAGCTCATGGGAGAGCCCTTTTCTATTGGTTCTTTGAGGCCCAATCACACCCGACTAACAAACCCTTACTCCTCTGGCTCAATGGAGGTATAATGTTCATAGTTACACAACATTACATATGTATACTTTTGCAATGAAGTTCTCATTTTTACTCGTTTTATGTACTATCTTTTGTGTGTTTGAAGGGCCTGGTTGCTCATCAGTTGGCTATGGGGCAGCTGTGGAGTTGGGGCCTCTTAGAGTTGGGAAAAAGGGAGCTTTTCTGGAATTTAATCGCCATTCTTGGAATAAAGGTCCTTTTTATATTAGAGAAAATTTTTAGGTTGAAGGGATGACGCCCCAGTGTAAGGGAGGGAATGTCTTCGGTCCTGTGAGAACTTACAAAGGACTTATATTGTCATGAAGACAACGGGGGTTTGAATCTGCGAGCTCGTCAGAATCAAACCTTGTCATGTGTCCTTTTTTGTTTCTAATTGTTTCTTAGATATTGCAAAAATATGAAGATTTTTATGGATAGAGATGTTGAAATCAGGGAGGCATTGTACTGAAATCTTTGATATTTGTTGCTGCAGAAGCTAATTTGCTGTTTGTGGAATCGCCGATTGGAGTTGGATTCTCATACAGTAATACATCTTCTGATTTTCAAGATATTGATGATGGATTTGTAGGTAATTGTTCTTTCTGTTCATGCGGCTGCGAAAGATTCGTATTCGGTAATGAATTCTGTATGTGATTGTTGCCTGACTATTTAGGTTTTCGGTTTTACTTTTCTTTTCAGCCGAGGATGCCTACAGTTTTTTGGTAAATTGGCTGAACAGATTCCCACACTTCAAGGGCCAAGAATTTTTCATTTCTGGAGAGAGTTATGCAGGTGTTTACGTTGTGCTTCGATGTAACGACTATGTATAGTGACACAAACGCCCCCCTCTTGGTTATAAACTTACAAATTTAAGTCAGATTACCGTCGGTATTCATCAAACTAACAATATCTAAATATAAGCATACAAAACGTAATCAAGTATATGGTTAAAGTAAATTTCAGGAGGGGTATGTGTAATTATAGTGCTAGAAAGGGGAGATTTGTGCAATTGCATGCACATAATTTTTTTTATTTTCTTAAATCTTCAATTCTATTTCTACACTGAAATAGAATTCTCTGTTACTCTGAAGGTCATTATGTTCCTCAACTGGCTGAACTTATATACGACAGAAACAAGAACACGAGCGAATATCCATACATTAATCTCGAAGGATTCATAGTATGTTTTTTCTTCTGCCGTCTTTCCTCAGTTTACATGATAACATAGTCATTTAGAATTGCACGTTTTATTGCTTTTTGGCAGGTCGGAAACCCAAAAACAAATGATTACTTTGATGATAAAGGATTGCTTGAGTATGCTTGGAGCCACTCTGTTATATCAGATCAAGATTATGATAGGGCTAAAAGTGCTTGTAGCTTCAAGCTTGAGAACTGGTCCAATGGATGTGTTAATGCCATGACCAAAGTCTTTAACCAATACGACGACATTGACATCTACAATATCTACGCCCCATCATGTCTCCTTAACAATACCCCTTCTTTCTCTGGTGATAGTCGAAATGATTTCTCTAACAATGAGGTATTTGTTTAACATCTGTTTATACAGAGCCTTATGCTATATCTGTTATATTTTTTCCAAAAAAAATCACATGTCCCAATATATATTATTAACTGTTCTTTATTTTATTATCTTGTAGGCACAAGATCGTGCTTTCAGAAGAATGAAGCTCGTCCCGGGGGGTTATGACCCCTGTTATTCTAAATATGCGGAAGCCTATTTCAATAGGATTGATGTTCGGGAGGCGCTACATATAAACTCGAGAGGGCTGGGAGAGAGTGTAAAATGGAAGGTGTGCAAGTAAGTATCCTTTCCTGTTTCATTTTGTATCATTGTGTCTTATTTATTGTGGTTGCTGACGGGTTTTCCCTCTGTAAATTTTTGTTGAAGCGATTCTTTATTTAAAGCTTACAAGTACACAGTCTTTTCCGTCATGCCAATATACAGTAAACTCATCAAAGGAGGCCTAAAGATTTGGATGTACAGGTACAAACTTCAATCTTATGCACAAACATCTCCTGAGGTTTGAGAAATTACATTAACTCCACCTGTCAAAGAATTTACACTACATTTTGGCATTACTAGTCTATAGCTGATTTTGTAATTTTGATTCATGACTACGATAGCAAGTGTTGTACCAAACTTCGGATTATCTTATGGGAAGGCTTTCTAATTTCTCAAACCTGAGGGAAGTCTGTGCACCTAGGCTAAAACCGAGGGTCTATGCCGGTGCAATTATCCCTTTATTTCAAACTCTTACGACTAACATTTGGTGTTGTGTTAATAGCGGAGATGCAGATGGTAGAGTGCCGGTGATAGGTACAAGATACTGCATCGAAGCTCTTCAACTGCCTCTCAAGAGTCCATGAACTTCTTGGTTTTACAGAAATCAGGTCATTTATTCTCATCATTAGTTACTGAAGTTTAACATACATTATATCCATGGTGAAAATGACAAGTAAAACATAGCATGTTGCGAGATTGCAGGTGGCAGGGAGGATAGTCGAATACGAAGGGTTAACATTTGTAACAGTGAGAGGAGCAGGTCATTTGGTTCCCCTCAACAAGCCTAAAGAGGCACTTGCTCTCATACATTCTTTCTTGTCTGGTCAACCTCTTCCTACTCACCGATGAACACCCCCGGTTTTTCATAACCGCATCAGAAACGCCGGATTTCACTCACACATTCTTTCTTCTCCCTCGCCCCTCTCTCTCTCTCTCTCTCTTTGTGGTTCTTGATCAATTGTAGAGTTGAGTGCATGTAGATATGGTATGGTACTTTCTTGAGGTAGCATTTCTGCCTTTTGATGCAACTACTATTTGAAAATCAAAGAAAAGTATAATAGAGTTTGGCTGCTTTTCATACAGTTTGGATTTCAAATTCCATAATCCGAGGATGGCAGTAAGCTTGCATGAGTCAGAATTGACAGGATTATACAATATTTACTTCAACTTGGATAAGGTGAAATAATATTTCAAAGATATTTAAATATTGTTCCAAGAATTGCCACATATCATGAAATTCTGAATTGGGGGGGAAATTACTTTAATTTACATTAATTTTGTTAAGTGTAGTTGGAGGGTGATAAAATGACTCTGAAGTTTCATCTCCTTATCTCATATCCATAAGATGCAAATCTCCGCATCTATCTCAAATGGTTCTAGTTTTGGTCCCGTTTCACATCAAGGTCACTATCAAGATCGATACCAACATTCAATATCTAACTTTCACTAGGCTTAAACTCAAAAAGATCCAAAATAGTATTCAACCAGAAAGGCTCATCGTCATCACTGCCATCATCAATATCGAAGGGCTTCTAATCAAAAGGCTTGAAAACATAATCTAAACCTTCAATTTACATAACATGAACTTGATTACCTTGTGGCCTGTACTATACTTCACATTGTAGTTAAGGAAAATTAAGAGATTTATGCATAGTGCAAGTTTATGATTTTGTAAGAAAATACGAGGTTAATGATAAAAAATATTTTTTTTAACAACTATAACATATAATTTGTTTATAAATGAAAGTCCAACTCAAATCCTTAGTTATTAGGATTCATCCTTTTCGGCAAAGATTCATATCCTTCTTCTGTCCCACATCGACAGATATGAGATATTGTCTTTAACTAGACCGAACCTTGATATATTGGGATTTACACTTTTGAAAATGCTGCTGCAAATTGACCATTCCATGGGACAAGTTTTTTCGATTGAATGCCTTTACACATCAAGATAACGTTTGATACATTAGATAAGGTGAAAAGGAGATTAGATGGAAAAAGACCCCATTCATTGCTTTTGTTTTTAATTTTTATTAGGACTAACGAGGTTATTGCTTTTGTTTTTAATTTTTATTTGGACTAACGAGGTTAAACTTTTAGGCCATGATGCAGATACACGGATAGTCGGATACAATACGACTCGAACTTAACGGCATGGAACTTTTAAAAAACATGGAATACGACATGACTCCGACAAAATTATGTTAATTTATATAAAATAAAATATTTCTAAAAATATTCAACAATATTACAAAGTTAAAAAACATACATCATTTTTCAATTCAACATTAAAATCATTATAAATAATATTAATACATTTTTTATATAATAATATTATAAAAAATAAATTAATATTATATGTCGTTTACAACATTTATATAATTATTTTTTTCTTAAAAAATTATATCCTCAAATTAAAATTTTTTTTTTAAATTTTTGGTGTCAGACACATTTCAGGCAGTATCGAAGCCGTGTATGTCGTGTCCTCAACGTGTCGGAATTTCTTTTAAATTTTTGGACACATTTTGTCTTGTCGGAGCTGTGTCGTGTTCGACACTGTACGGGATAAAATTTCGGAGTATCCATGCATTAGAAATTCTATATATCCCAAACCTAATTCGATCGAATCCAATCAATTATAATCGCAAGTGTATTAGACTCACCATTTGATTTGTCACTCTTACTAAGTTTTCTATCGACCGTATAATAAGTTCATAATACTCGTTCTCCGTCATATCGATTTGGTCAAATTGGAAGTAAAATTAGCCTTGCGGGACCCACGTCTCCATATAAGCCTTTAGAATGTTGAGATGGCCGGTTTCAAATTAGTGGATTTCATGTGGGAGCACTTTTGGACTTTAGTTTGCCCATCTTGTTAAGCAACACTTTAATTCAAGTCACATATGTGGTTCTCTTTTCAAAATTTTCGTTTTGCAGTCGCCATTGGAAGCAACTCACATGCATCTCAACTAATCTATCTTTCTACGTGGATCTAACATGTATCATATATAATAATTATTTGTTTTCAAAAATTGTAGTCCTGTGTTCCCGTATATGTCTTGATAATAACAGGTGGCGAACTAAAACTTTTACATAAAAAATTATAATTTTAGGAGCATTTATTTATTCTTTTTAATAAAAATATAGTGCATATATATATAATAGAAATAAAGAAGATGATGAGGATCATTCGTCGCCTACATTGATCTCCCCCTGTAATTCATAACATTCGTTGTTTGTATGGAAAAAATTAATCAAATGATGTTGCAGTAACACTTCCCTATTATATTAGTTTTAACCATAACTCTCCCATTGAGAGTTATGGTACGTAACTATTATCTTTAAATAGAGAAAAAAAAAGTAGAATGAAATATGAATCTCTTTTTCTTTCGAAACTTAATATTTCTTCATTATCGCTTATAGTTTGCAACTATTGAGTCTCTCTTGCCTTCCCAAATGATCCTACGGAAATTCCAAAAGAAAAAAAAATATATGATCCTATGAAATATATACGGAAAATTCCCCTATATTACATGGGGAAATTTCAAATTTTGGTTACCAATTACACTTCAGTTGCAATTTTGAGACATTTTTTTTCGATAAAAATTTTGGGACTATAATTAAAAAATATTGTAAGTTACGAATTTTGGTCGCCGAAACCTATTCTAGTTGCCAGAAAATAGCTCCCGTGAAATACATGCTTACCAAAACAGTCATATGTGTCACAAATTGTTTAAGAGTTTAAAATTACATGACATTCTACATGTCTCCTTTTTTACGGGTGGTTAATATGGTCAGGTACACATCAAGCATTTATGATACATATGACTGTTTTAGTAAGAACGTATTTCACACATATTGTTTTTTGCTTTTAAAACCGGTTCCAATTACCCAAATCCGTAAATTGCAACATTGTTTTAGTTATAGTCCCAATATTTTCATTTAAAAAAATATATGTCCCAAAATTACAAGTAGCATGTAGTTGGTATCCTATTTTGTTTTTTTTTTCCCAATATTACATGAAACAATGCATATATTTTATCCAAGATTAGTCAAAACACACAACAAACATAAAATAAATAAAGAAAATGTAACATGTGGAACCAATGCAAGCCTATATTCTAAGCCTCAAAGTGATGAGGGCTTTGGCTGCAAACTATATGAAAATGTACCCTTTGATTTAAAGAGGGTGGTTACAGCACAAAGCAGAGCTGCCAGCTCTAGCTACAAAATAGCAATACCACATATATATGCATACAGTCAGAATGACCAAATATTCTAAATTGCAAGATGATTAAAACATTTTAGGCACAAGTTTATGACATCAATATTTTATAGCCTTAAAACATGGGTTGTCCAAGAAAAGGGGTGTGATCCCAACTCCTTTTGTCCACAGAATACATCAGCCATCAGATAGATCAACAAAATTTTAAAAAGTAGATATCAGAGGATAATTACTAAATGTAAAAAGACCAACTTTCTGATGCAATTTTTTTCAAAAGCTAATGACTTCACATGTGTCACCTTTAGGTTTCGATGACAGAAAGCTGAGTCATGCCTGCATGCAACTGAAATTTTGAGCCCAACTAACCATCTCTTTTTTCCTCCTTGTATAAATAGGAGTAAGTCTAAGCTAGGTTGGATCAGAACAAGTTTCTGGAGTTGTTTAACACTGTCAAGCAAGAATGGAGCTAAAACACATACAATCAAGAATTGTGAAGAAAGTTATTGTGCAAAAGCAACATGTCATTGGGATTCCGATAATGAGTTTATCAGAATATCCATTCTCTTTCAAGAGTTTACCTGATCCTGCTGATCACTGCCAAATTAGGCCTTCTCCGTCCAAACATTATGCCAAGATTAGACAAAGTAAGCCTTTCTTTTCTTGATTAATATAAGCCCTCATCAAGAATTTACATTTTGAGAGTTGAAAGTTTAAATCTTTACTAATTAATGTGGTTTTTTGGTGGAAATACAGGTAGAAAAGGTTCGGTGGTTACTAAGATGATCAAACTCGGAGAAAGAATGGATAGTTTCGCTCAAGGAATCAAAGAGCATGGTAAGTAACTACTTAAAGATACCCTTTATTGTGTCATCTTTGAAATTTAGTCAAAAACTACAAAAAGGGTTTTCAAAAACATGGATGACATTACCTAACTTAACATACATCATAATAACCCAAGGGTGTACCTGTAAGGTGATAACTTGTTACAGGGGAGGTATTTATGATTTTGAAAACTAAAAGGAGATATCTCTGATTATAACTAATTAAAACTATGAATTTTCCAGTGAGATTAGGACCAAAGTTGAGTGAAACGGTGAAAGGAAAATTAAGGCTTGGAGCAAGAATCCTTCAAGTTGGAGGAGTGGAGAAAGTTTTCAAGCAGAAGTTCAACATCACAGATTCTGAAAAGCTGAAAAGTGCTTCTCAGTGTTATTTATCAACCACAGCCGGTCCCATAGCCGG
>JBBMKE010000008.1:5774781-5791350 GCA_037834125.1 Lippia alba
TAGTTAAATATGTGTAATATATGATATCTTATGATAATGTTTTGGCTTTTGGAAATGGGGTTATAATTCTGAGCATATATGAGTTCATGTTTGAATGAAAGTTAATGTTTATGTATGCCTAATGCTTATGAGGTAATGTTAATGGTTTGATTTGGAGTGAGAATACAATGACATAGAAATGATAAGGTAATATTGGATCCATGGAGACTACGGGTTAGGACCCCGGTACGGTAGAGGGTCGTCGGGTTTAACCTAATCGTGGTTGTCCCTCCGAGGTATCACGTGCGACCCTAGGGAGGTTGGAGAAGGCGTGATATTCTTGATGCCTTCAGAATGAACCGAGGAGGACTCGTATGGGTTAGCTACCCCTCGAGGAATGTATAATGGTACTCAAGTGGGTTAATCGCCCCTTGAGGAATGTGTAATGCAATGGATGGTTAAGGGTTGGCCGACCCTTCCATCAAATGAAGTTGAGGATTGAATGTGATTTGGTGTTTATAATGTAATGTAATAAGAAGTAATGGGGGATGCTCGTACTCGCCGAGCTTAATGAAATGACTGGATTATGAAATGGGAATAGAGTCATTATGAATGTTAATGTTAATGATAATGAATTTGGATATGTATAAGATATGTATTATTTTATTAAAAACGCTTTGGCGTGCAAAAACTATTCTCGGATTCATAACCTTTATCTTTTTGTGCTTTGCTCTATATATGTATAGTGTGTGGGTGTACGTTAGCCCCCTCACTCAGTCGAACCGTTAGACTGCCCCTCTCCTTTTTTCACCTTTAGTTTGCAGGTTTTGATGCACGAGCTAGACGGAAAGTGGGTCGTTCGAGTCTCACTTTTGGGTTTAGGTCGTGCTAGATATATTGTATATGTTATTTTGAATTTATATTTATGAATTGTAAATGTTACGAATTTTGTTTTGTCTTGACCTTGTAATCTTCATGTATATTTGTTGTATATGACCTTTATGCTTTTAGAACTCTTTTACTTCCATCATCTATTTTTTGTTGTGCGCTCTGGTTTGTTTTAACTCCACCTAGCTTAGCGAGTGTGTGGTCTCCGTTTGCCTAGACTTGGGCTCATGTATGGACTTCCCATTTCATATGTGAGTTTGGGTTTAGGTGCGGGGGATGTGGTGGCCCTCGCTCGGGTGTCACAGGATGGCTTGGCAACAATATAGGGGTGTATTTCGGACCCGTTACAGCTCTACGATCTTCATCGAAGGGCAAACACACAGAGACAAGGGCAAGATAGCCTAGAAGATTTTTGGAACAAACTCCAATCAATTTGGACTGCCATCAATCGAAAACAACCCAACCCAATGAAGTGTCCCAAAGACATCACCACCTTCAATCGGCTTACCCAAGAACAGCGCCTCTAGCAATTTCTCACCGAAATCGAAGAGAAATATGACCACATCAGGAGTGATCTTCTGAAACAAGAAACAAAGCCATCCACAGAATCCGCTTACGCCACCATTAGAAGAGAGGCCGCGCGTCTCCATATTCTAACCTTTGACCATCGTGATATTTACAATCCCTTTATCCCGAAATAATCTTTTATTCAAGCAGCAAATGGGGCCCAAATGGAAGTTGAAAAGGAAGGGAAAATATGTCTATACCCAAAGCTCAAACTAAAAAATTACCTCGATGTGCCTTTATTGTCCTGCAAGCTTTTATCTGTTAGTTATTTGACGAAAGAATTGAATTGTACCGTTCTGATATATCCTCATTTTTGTCTTATAAAGGACATTCATACGAAGGAGATAGTTGGACGTGGTACTGAGCGAGATGGACTCTACTACATCGATGAAGTGGATACCCTGTCCAAAGCTTTCTTAACAAAGGCACTCGGGACACGCAAATTTGGTTGTGGTATCGTCGTCTAGGCCACCCTTCTATTAGGTATCTTCTATTATTATTTCCTAGTTTGTTTCAGAATAATGAGCATGTTAATCTGTCTTATCAAACATGCTTAGTTGCTAAGAGTCATTGAACTACTTTCAAACCCACCAATACTCGGGTTCAAACATTATTTTCTTTAGTGCACTCTGATGTTTGGGCCCAGCCCCCATTACAAGTCATAATCGTTTTCGGTATTTTGTGATTTTTATTGATGACTTTACTCGGATGACTTGGGTTTACTTTCTGAAACATAAATCTGAAGTTTTTGATACCTTTGTCAAATTCTTTAACATGGTGCAAACCCATTTCAATTAAAAGATTCAAGTTCTTAGGTCAGACAATGGGCAGGAATATGTTAATCAAAAAATGGAGGTGTTTTATTCACACAAATGGCATTATCCACCAAACCAGTTGCCCAAATACACCACAACAAAACGGCGTTGTCGAAAGAAAAAATCGAACCCTTCTTGAGATGTCTAGACCATTATGACAGAATCTCATGTCCCTAAACACTTCTGGCCTAAAGCAGTCGCGACTGCCACTTACCTTACCAATCGATTACCCACAAGAATTCTGAACCATCGAACCCCCTTATCCGTTCTTGAGACACAAGTACAAATCCCTCCTCGCCTAACTCTACCTCTTAGGATTTTTGGGTGTTCCGTGTTTGTCCATATCCCTAAACACGAACGATCAAAACTTAATTCTTGTGCAGTCAAATGTGTCTTTGTGGGATATGCCCCTCACCAAAAGGGGTATCGGTGCTATAATCCTGTGACACGCCGGATTCATGTTACTATAGATTGTGAATTCTTGGAAACCGAATATTACTATGAGCAACCCCAAAAGGCTCAGAGGGAGATCCGAGAAGATCCTTTTGTCTATGCTAACCAGAAGTTAAGCTCAGTACCACCCCCAATAATCCTCATCCGGATGATGTCCTTCCTGAGGTAACTATATCTGAAAACCCTTCTTTTGATTCTGACAATGCGATGATAACTCAGATGCAGTTAATCCTGTTTCTAATGATACAGAGAGTCACAGGTACACTTTATCCCAACGGAGTAATCGGGGTGTGCCCCCAAATAGATATTCAGCTGATCGGATATCCCAAAATTCCAGATATCCAATAGGGAACCTTGTCAGGGGGGTAAATAAAAAAAAGCATTTATAGGGCAAGTATACATTGAGGAGATCCCCAAAACAGTGACGGAGACCATGAAACAACAGGATTGGTTCGAAGCTATGGAAACAGAAATGAGCGCTCTGGTGAAAAACAGAACTTGGGAAATATGTGAACTACCACCAGGGAAGAAACAGTTGGGTGAAAGTGGGTGTTTATGATTAAACACAAGGCAGATGGAACAGTTGAGAGGTACAAGGTCGGCTGGTTGCAAAGGGGTACACTTAGACATACGGGATTGACTACTCAGAAAAGTTTTCTCCTGTGGCCAAGTTAGACACAGTCTGAGTTCTTCTACCTGTTGCAACAAATAAGGATTGGCCTCTTCACCAGTTCAATGTGAAAAATTCCTTCCTACATGGAGACTTGACAGAAGAAGTGTATATGAAGGCTCCACCTAGTTTCACTAACGGATTTAAGGGCAACGAAGTTTGCAGACTTAGGAAAGCACTCTATGGACGTAAACAGTCCCCTATAGCATGGTTTGGGAGGTTCATTGTAGCAATGCAGCGGTATGGGTTCAAATAAAGTAATTCTGATCATACCCTTTTCCTGAAACAGAGAGAGGAATTGATCACGTGCTTAATCATCTATGTGGATGATATGATCATAACCGGAAGTGATCAAGAGGAAATCAGGAGACTCAGGCAGAATTTGTTCAAGGAATTCGAGATGAAGGACTTGGGAGGACTGAAATACTTTCTTGGAACAGAGGTTCTAAGATCAAAAAGGGGAATTTTTATTTCACAGAAAAAATATGTACTTGACTTGCTTGCTGAAACAGGAATGGTGGATTGTAAACCAGCTGATACTCCAATACTGGTGAATCACCGGCTAAAGTTGGATGAGGGTGGAGAGCTAGCAGATAAAGAGAGGTACCAAAGATTGGTGGGAAAGTTGATCCATCTATCCCACACACGACCAGACATTGCCTACGTCGTGGGGGTAGTTAGGCAGTTCATGCATCGACCACAGAAGAATCATATGGAAGCAGTGGTGCGAATATTGAGGTTCTGAAAGGCACCGTGGGAAATGGAATCATGTTTGGGCGACATGGGCATTTAGATATCGAAGCTTATACCGATGCAGACTGGGTTGTAATCTGAACGACAGAAGATCAACCTCGGGTTATTTTATATTAGTTGGGGGAAATGTAGTAACTTGGAGGAGTAAGAAGCAAAAGGTGGTTGCCCTCTCAAGTGCATAAGCTGAGTTTAGGGGCATTGCTAAGGCTGTAACAGAAATCATTTGGCTGAGGAAGTTGATGAATGAAATTGGGATGAGTCAAAAAGGCCCGGAGTGCCTAAAATGCGACAGCAGCGGGTACAATCAGTATCTCTGAAAATCCAGTACAGCATGACAGAACCAAACACATGAAGGTTGATCGCCACTTTTATAAAAGAAAAACTTGAAGATGGCACGGTGGAAATTCCCTTCGTGATGTCAGAAGACCAACTCGCAGACATCCTGACTAAAGCTGTTTCAGCTCAAGTGTTTCAGACAGTATTGGGCAAGTTAAGAATTGGTGACACCATTACTTAACTTGAAGGGGAGTATTAGAAGATTGACTAGAATAACGGGGTTGATTTGATTTCCTTAAATAATGTTTATCTTTCCCTGATTTGTTGGGAACTCTGTCTATTTAACCTAAGAGCATTGTAATCCTTTCTAGAATCAATTAATACAATTACAACCTTTACAGTTTAACAATAATCTTGTCTAATAATTATAACAATATTGTAAGGGATAAAAGGTGTGGTTTCAGGATTATTTCGAAAACCTTTACTCAACTAAGCTCTTCAGCATTTGCAGCAGTTATGAACAGCGCATTTGAAACCCCTCATCCCTGAGTTTGATCCATATGCTAATGACATCAATTATCTCATTGCATCATACGTTATATCCCCTACGTCGGCCTCACCGGATATGTCGGAACAATTCTGAATCTTCAAAGCCCCATTTCCAGAAGGGTAATCTGTGTAATTATTTTCAATAACATATATATTATATATATATTATATGTGTGTGCTCTTCACGTTCATGACTAACATTGGAAAGTTACGACATTGCAACTCGTCGCGGACCTTGTGGCCGTGGAATCGGGTCACGACGTGGTTATCAAAGCTTTACTCTAACAACATGCTAAGATGAAAGTATGTCCTTATCATTACTGAATCAAACTATTGACAAAATTTACAGAGAATTCAATAACATTCAACTCCAATATTCAATTAATCTAAGAAGAGGGTGAAAGAATACAAAACGAATTACAGAGCAGATACCTCAGAAGTTGAGCTGAGTAGTGAGTCTGTGATTGTCAGCTATGGCGGAAATTTTGGGCTTTGTCAAACGCTCCTGAATCCGATATAGAGTATATGCGGGTTGAAATGAACTCTATTGGGCCCAATGAAAAAGTTGGGGCAATATTTTAAGGTATTATTTTCTCTCAAAATTTGCTAATTAATTATTAATTATCACGATAACATATAAATTTTTGTTTTTTACGCAAAAATATTTTTTTTTCTTTTTTATTGTATCTCTACTATCTATTAAGCGAGAGAGGCATCACGCAAATGTGGTCTTTTGATTGGTCTCTAATTTTTTTTATTTAATTTTTTTTTCTCTGTGTGGTGTCTTGATTGGTCTCTAATTCTCTTAATTGGTCTCTATTTTTTTGTCTAATTCTTTTTTATTTAATTTAATTATTTTTTTCTGCTCAAATCTTGTTATAACTTGAAACTATATACTATGGGGGTGTTTGCAAGCTCTACTCCATAAGTAGAAGTAGAAGCATAAGTGAAAGCAGTAAAAAATTGCAGTAGTAAAAGCAGTGAGTGTTTGGAAAAAAAAAGTAATTAATAGAAAAATAATCAGTAGAGTGTTTGCAAAGAAAAATTGATAATCACTTTTAATTTTTATAAAGTTACTAATTTGGCCTGAAATATTTTAAAATATTTTAGAATATTATAATATGATTAAGTATTATATTAATATATAACTTATAATAGATTATTATAATTTTTATAAGATTATTTATAATTAATCATACATGGAATTATTATATATATACTTTTATTTAAGAATTTATAGAACTTAAGAAAAGAGAAAACATTTACTTAGTAATTGTAATTTTTTGTAGGTATGAGATTTTCACAAAATTTTGATTGGAGGAGAAAAGAAAAATATTCAACGAGTTGAAAAAAAAATGAACATATAAATATTAGAGTTGCATTTGTATGTAAAAAGGTTAATTAGGAATATTAAGATTTTAACAAGGGTATTATTGTCAAAATAGAATTTTAAATAAATTTAAAAAACTGTATGAGAACTAAGAAGAAGCAGAATCCAAAAGCATGTCCTTGACTTCTGAATTCTGGGTTATTTCTGCTTAAATTAAGCAGAAGTCGGTTTTCCAAACACTCCAAGACAACTGAAAATAAGCACTTATCTCATAAGTGCTTATATTTAGAGTTTGCAAACACTCCCTATATAAGTTTGTTTATATATATATATATGAGTAAATTACATGTAGACCCCATATGAGTTTTTAAATAACAAAACAACCTATATTTAGATTAAATAAGATGGGACACCCCAAATAAATTTTAGAATCACAAATGACCTCTTCTTTGTTGGGGATTTTGATAATTCCGTCCAAAATTTTAATCTAAATTAGTTTTTAAAACACGTAACACCCCCGAAAATGAATTTTTACATCCAGATATCAAATGAATACAAGAGTTTTTTAAAATAATTTTTTAATAAAGAGGGATCGTTTATAATTTTAAAATTCATTTGGGTGTCCAATATTAATATATCTAAATGTGAGAGTGTTATGTTATTTAAAAACACATCTGGGGCTAAATGTAAATAAGTTTATATATATATATAGCAAACTTATATTTTATATAAGGCTTTGAATCTCCTGTTTGAAGTTTGTATTTTATCTCCTGTTCATTCACATACATAAGCCACGTGAAATAGAAGATGAAATATAAATTTGAAATACGACCGCTGAGAATATGCTCGTGATCATAAAGTACAAACTCAGAAACGCAACTTTCAAATAGTCTGTCAAATGTATATAGAAACTACACTATTGCAAATCAAGTATGAAATTTCAACTCCTTGATTCATGCAACAATGGAGACCCTTGGTCACATCTCATCATTTGTGTAGAGATTATTATGGTCCATCCAAAATTAACCAGAATAAGTATACATTCAAAGATAAGATTGTGCTATTTCTCCATTGGCTCCTTTGGGGTAGAATCCCCCAGGCACACTTTCCTTTCCAGTTCCATACACGATCCTCAGAATATCCTCAGGTGTTCGATCAAATGCCACAGAGAACTCATCCCCCGCCAATATATTTCCAGCAATTCTCCCCTCAGCACCTTGTGATGGTTTCACTATTAGCCCCTCGTCCTTGACGCCTTCTTGTCCGAGCTTATTTCTGAGGCTTGATATCTTACCAGTGAACTCCGCCACAGTGTAATGGTAAGGAAAAACTTGCATTTTAGCACGTTCATAGAGTAAAGTTCTGATAACTGCATCTTGACCAGATTCGACGCTCAAAAGGGCTACAACGAGCTGCAATATTTCTTCACAATGTTAATTTTGAACATGGAGATGACACATATATGTATGTATTTTTGAAAATAAATAGATTACCCTTCTGAATTTGGGGCTTTGGAGTTTTGGAACTGTTCCAACGTATCCGGTGAGGCCGACATAGGGGATAACGTACGATGCAAGGAGATAATTGATGTCGTTAGCATAAGGGTCAAATGCAGGGATGAGAGGCTCCCCAAAAGCCTCATTCATGAAGGTTGCAAATGCCGATGAACTTAGATTTAATAAGGGTCGCGGAAATCCTGGAATCGCAGCTTTTATTGCCCTGCATTAGGAGATATGTATTAGAAGTCATCACCACTGACATACATTGAGAAATTACACAAACTTTTTCCGAGGTTTGAAAAATTACACAAATATCCCCTGACATACTTTAAGATTTGGCCAACGCATGCTATATTATGGGAATGAATTTTGAGGCAAATTGATGAACAGATTTCCAGGGAAAAATAGGTTATTTGTAGTAAAAGACACGGTAGTGTCAAAATTCGGATGTAGTGTAATCAAATCTTAGGGGAAGTTTGTGTAATTAACTCATACCCCATGAAAATGTCAGTGTGATTATCCCAAATCAGGGGCTATATATTGTGCACATAATTTGTTTAAGGAAAGAAGAGAGGTTAATAAGTGAACCTCAAATGCCCGAATTCTTGGAATGCAAACTGTGCCATGATATCTCTTATTAGAGGGCTCAAAATAGCCTTTTTAACTCCTATTGGTGGAGGACCTCCCATTGAGAGATTGGGCTCAAAGCTGTCGGTACCACGGCCGAAAGCACCCCACGAGAAGAAATCCGCTTCTAAATACTCCAAATTCAACGGCACCTCCAATAGCTTAACGTCGGATGTTGGTAGTGCTGCTACCGAGGACAAGGAGGAGCCGCCGAGGACGAGGAGGAGGATAGTGATTACCGCGGTGGTGCAACCGGAAAACGCCATCGTGCCTATCAGCACTTCAGCAGCTGGATAATTTGGCCTTGGGATAGTTAATGTGTTTGTTGTGGCCAATACTCCTACTTTGACATGCATATTTATAGAACTCATACACTTAGCGATAGTACATTTAATTGAAGGGGGAAGGAAATTGTGCATATATTGTTAACCTATTTTGTTGGCTTCTTTAATAAGAAAATTACATTCCATGAATGTTATGGAATACAAGTACAGTTTTCTTCTTACATCTACATCAACAGCATTGTCCATGCTTTTCTCTAAGTAGTCAATAATTGTACATATATTTTCTCTTGATTTATGGACTAGTTGTACCTCTAGCACGCAATTTAATTATATATGTAAAACATTTTCGTTTTAAGTGATCACACTATAATTTTTCTAACTAACTAGGGCAAAAAATGGAGAATGTTTTAGAATGTAAAAAGAATTTTTCTGAACATTTGAAGTATCAACATGGCCTGTTTCACAACATATATGAAGAAAGGGTAATCCCATCCCCAGAACTCTAATTATATATATCTAACTGATAATTTCCCTCCCACTTTAATTAAATAAATATTATTTAACTCAAAATGTACTTAATAATGTTCACAAATCACAAGTTAAGTCAATTTAGTAGCTGTACCTATGTAAATTTGCGATGTCTAATTTGAACTAATCACCAACGAATACTGTGCTAATTAACTAACCCGAAGCCATATTATCTGCTGATCAGCAACATGACGTTTTCCGGTTACAGCACTGCCGTCCTCCTCCTCCTCCTCTACGGTGGCTCCTCCTTGTCGGCCGCGGCAACATGCACTCCCAACATCCGACATTTATCTGTTGGAGTTCTCGTTGAATTTGGAGTACTTAGAAGCCGAGTTCTTCTCGTGGGGCGCTTTCGGCCGCGGACTCGACAGCTTCGAGCCCAATCTCACAATGGGTGGTCCTTCCCCAATCGGAGTTAAAAGGGCTAATTTGAGCCCTCTAATAAGAGACATTATGTCACAGTTTGCATTCCAAGAATTCGAACATTTGAGGTTCAAAATTATTTTTGTATCATATCCCATGCACGTACGTGTTCCTTTTTGTAAATCATGCATACATAATAACTATACATATTATACGTACATCAATATTAGTTCGCATAACCAAATTTTGGATGCTATGTTTCTGATATATATAATCGTGTCTAATTATAACAACGTAGGGCGATAAAAGGCATGGTTTTAGGATTTCCAAGACCCTTACTCAATCTAAGCTCTTCAGCATTTGCGAACAACGCATTTGGATCCCTGAGTTTGATACATAAGTGATGACATCAATTATCTCATTGCATCTTACGTTATCCCCTACGTCGGCCTCACCGGATACGTCGGCACGTACAATTCCATACCTTCAAAGCCCCATTTCCAGAAGGGTAATCTGTGTCATTCTGAGTCATGTTCTTTCTTCATCTTCCCATCCTTCTGTTGGAGCCGGAATTCTTGGATTCACTGGCTTGATGGGATTGTCTTCTATTTTCTTGTTATGGCAATCACTGCAAAGACCGGCTTTGCAGTTAATTCTTATTTTGATAGCTGGAACAAAATGTATTTGATGGCATTCTAAGCGGACTTCTGGTATGTACTCCAAATTTTCTTGGTGACATGTGTTTTCCCATTTTTTTCTTGATATTCTTTAATATCTTTCTAAATGAACATTGAATTGCTTAATGCTGATCATTCAATTAAGGCTTTATGTGCACCTATAGAATTCAACACAAACTCCTCTATTTAGCACTAGATATTTCGGAGAGTTCTCAATTTGACAATACGCTCGTGCTCTCATACTGCATAGAGAAACACCATCTTGGGATGGGCCTAATTGACAGTCTCATTTCCCCATCAATCCCCAAACTTCACAGCTGCAGTTTTTTCACACACCAAAGGAAAGATAACTAATGAGTTAACACGTTACTGATGAATTGTTCGTAAATCAATTCAATACAAATAACACGAATCTGAGAGAGAAGACTTACCATCATTTGAGGAATCTTAGTAATACAAATGCCAGGACGTACAAAATGCTTGCAACAATGACAGCCACAACAAAGTTAAGTGCAAGACGCTTATTGTCATTGGTTGGCACAAAGGCAGACTTTAGTGTGTTTGTAAGTCCAAACAGACGGTACGCGACCTGCAAGTTTAAAGGTACCAAAATCGAAAAGGGAAATTAAGCTTTAATATTTTTTTTTTCAAAATCTTGAACAGAAGCAAGGGGAAAAGGATTTGAAGTTGAATTACCGCTACGAAAATGGAAGTAGTGAGTATGAAATTTAACATTGGATAATTAGGAATCAATGAAAGCAGATGATGTGGCTGGCTATCTGGCACGCCTGACCTGCACACAATCACGTGAACTTCAAACTCATATTTTTCATAGTTTAGTGCCAGGAAAATTTTATGTTATTCTGTATTTCGGCAAATAAAAGGTAGCAACGTATATCTCAAGTTATTAACTAAACAACTCATGTTTATGCTGCCGAATGAATTATATATATATATATATATATATATATACGCATTACCTTAACCATATATGGGTCTGTGAGATATAAGTCTCCAAAGTGATTTTTCCAAGCCATCTGCATAAAGGGAAATAGAAATGCCATGTTGAGTAATCCTACTTTGCAGGAGTTTGATATTCTTCAATGGACCGTGTAGTCTCACATGACAAATTTAAAAGTTACTTACGCAAAAAGTGTCAATGAATAGCAACGGAAATGCTGGGTCACATTTCGCAGGGATATGTATACACTGTTAAGCAAAAACACCACAGTAAATTCTCAAAGCCCTCGGGTCATATCTAGTGTAAATATCGTAAAACGAATGGACATTACGTAATTGGAATCCAAGACGTGTACGGATGATATTTGTAGTATGTAACCATTGGAAGCTTATACACAAATTCCACCCACAGATATCCAACCTGAGAGAAAAAAATATATATGTAAATTAGATTCTTTCATATATTCGAGAATGAACTTAAAAATTGATGCATACTGTCGAGGAAATAATCATAACAATCGCCTTGATTGATATCCTGCGTTTTATTTCAGCTTCCTCCAACTTCTCCATCCACCTCTCAACCTAAAAAACCATTCTAGTGGCTTAACTCAAGTTGAAAATGGACAGAGAAAACTAACAGTGACTGCCGTATTTGAAGTACAAATTCAAAATAATAGACAATGAGAAAGAAGCAAGCCCGGAATTTACCGTTGGATGGTAATACGCATATATCATCCCAATTATCCAAATGTACCGATCAAGACCTGAGCGGAAATGCCATGCATCCAGGAGGGATTGCTTGAATTCTGAATCTGGGTCAGTGTATCCTGAAACACATTCAGATGTTGACAGTTGATATTTACATTTACACTAATGCATAAACATAGTAGTACAGTAAGTTACTAACCAAGCAGGAATGTCAAGGGACTCCAGAACCGTTCAAATACCCCAGGAACTTCCCATATAAGAATGACAACCAAAAAGCAGGTTAATATTTTTGCAGCTATAACAGTCCCACGGTCGTTATACTCTTTGAAGATAGCAAGGGCCCCGTAAACCATCAGAGTGAAAAGAGTGTGCATGGGGCATATGTAATACACCATGTAACTGTTGTTGAGCACAATGCAGCAAAATAACACCAAGAAATTGAGCCGCCACATCATCTAAAATCCATAATATTCTTTCAGGATTAGAGAATCCAAGTTTTAATACAGGAAATTTTGCAAAATAACTGATTAAAGAAACCATACCTGCATGAACCTAGCAAGGCTAAAATCCTTGCGGATGTAATAATATGAGAAGTTCCCAAATCCTGTCATCCACACGTATGCGGCAATGAAGACTCTTATGGCATTGTAGATTTCTTTGGCATCGAAGTAGTGATACATAAGAAACAAGACCTGTGCACACAGGGAAATAATGCTGAGAATATTTTTGTTCTAGCTTGAACATGACAATATATTACAGCAGATGTTGCTAGGGACAGCTCAATACTTCTGGAGGAAATTGATCCTTGGAACTGAATGTATGATCATTATTAGTTGCAGGAACAGTCAATATTATTCGGAAAGTAATCAAACCGAGTGAGCAACTAGCATCATTACCTACTAGGCCCACATGAATATAGCAAATAGAATAACTACCAATAGGAAATTGAAAAAAAGAAATGGGTACGAAAAGCTAAAGGAAAAATGATGGAAACGGAAATCACTTGTATATATATAGACACTATTAAATTGAATAAAATAGTTCACCAATCAAAAAATAGATCAAGACACATCTAAAATTACCTGCATCCAACCTTTCCATTCCTCAGTTTGATGTCTATTCAGATACATTGTTGACTTCTCAGAAAATGGTGACTTATCATTGTGTATCTTGAAAGAAGTAATTGCTGAAACGATGATCAGGAGGAAGTACAGGAAGAAGAAAAGATCCCGGTTATAACTCTGCAACACAAATATAACTCAATTGTAAAGGCTTATCAACAATAAATACACTCACTATACCCAGGGAATAATACATACTGCAATTAAAATTCAAAAATGAAGTGCTGATGTTGTTTAAAACGTCAAGTTCATCTTTCAGCAGTGATCTTGAGTCATCTTCTTGTGATTCCCTTGAGGAACGTTCATAACGTAGAAAAATTTCAAGCAGTACCATGTTCTAATCTTACCATGTTTACATAATTTATCACAAGATAAGTAAGCATGTCATCCGACTTTAATGCACTGGCTCTCGTACACATGTAATGTAATGAAAGCGAAAAAATAAAATAGAATACTGTCTGATCCAAACCTTTTGGGATTCGCCAAGAAGATTTGTGCGGTCGCATATGTACAAGTATATTAAAATGGCACCAAACTCTGATCTGTAAGCCAAAAGAAGAAGCAGAAATGATGAATGACATAAAATTCATCCTAAACCAAAATATCTACAGCTCGAGGGCTGAAACTGTATGCATACATGGCTCTCAACGTCAACCGATTCTCCAGCAAGAATGACTCATCCAATGTAAGAAAGCTGGCAAGACAGAGAATTCAAGTATGTCAAACTACAATGCCAATGCAAAGGTAGTGTAGAATTGTTTTTAACAAACCTTTTCATATTGGATGCTACAGATGAGCTCCGTACACCTCCTTCCAAGAGAACAGCTCTGGCATCTTCCTCAACCGAATTGATATCAGAATTCCTGCCTCTGAAGTTTGAGGGAAACCAAAACAAGATAACAAAGAAAACAATACAAATCAGTGTTCAATTATCTAAGAAACAAAATATATCCATAATCTCCAATCAAATATTTTAATTCTTTCCCCGTTGTTTTGAGATTATCAACTCCCATCACATTATTAGATGAAACTAGTAATGCTCTTCTGATCTAATCTTCCAATTCTTTTTCTGAAGTCCTTCGCGTTAAAAATCTAAATCACTGAGCAATGAAACAAAAGTCTTCAAGTTACGTCTTTAAAATTGAAGAGTCTTTCCTGCATTCCAGATACTCCGAGAATAACCAAGCAGCAAAAACTGGCACAATTCCGAGAAAAAATGACACCTACATTCATCAAATTTTACGAAAATAAATAAAGATCAGCAAGCTTATATCACACTACAGCAACTATAAACCGCAGAAACATAAAAGAGACAACCTTATCACATTCTAACTCCCCCGCTAAAGGAGAAAATTCTTAACTACAAATACTCCGCCAAATCTACTTCAAACTGCACAACTCCGAAAAATTACCTCCAAAATGCCACTCAGACACTACTACACCACTCACAAAAGTACAATTACACCCTACAATATCCCAAAAAAGCTAGCTGAGATTCCGCGCATTTCACACTCACACGATTCACAAATGTAACCAATCAACTAACCTGCCCAGGTGTTAATGGTCCGTTGATCACCATTTCTCCTCAGAATTCCTTCAAACTCCAACAGCGACGAAATCGTGTCCGTATATACGCGGGAAAGACAGATCAAAAATTGCAGGCTAAACACACACACATCTGAGTGAAACAATGGTTAAAAAATTTGGCGGTGTGATAAACAACTCCTATGTTTTAGGCTCTCTCTCTCTATATATATATATAAATTAATTAAATAATTAATTAAATCGTTATTAAAGCGGTACCAGTTCATTTCAGGTGGTGGTTGCCGGGTGGCACATGCTTGTTTCTATTTATTACTTTTAGTGGGAGAATTATTTGTTTTTGGGGACCTACAAACTTTACCATCAGGTAATAATTTATTTTGGCACATGTCTTTTGGGTTTTGTGGTCCATACAGCATGCGAATTTTAACACGAGTTTGTGCTAGGAATGTCGGTGGATCGAATATGATCCGAATTCGGTCTGAATTCGAACTAAATTTTAGCATATTCGTCCGATAAAAATATTTAATAGATTATATTCGATTATAAATATTAGTTATCTGAAATAAATGGATCAAATATGAAATTAAAAAATTCGATTCGTTAAGAATTCGAATTCGATTATATTATAATATTTATTTAAATAAATTATTTACTAGTACATAATATTAATATTAAGTAAAATGATAAAAATTCAAAACTCCACATATTTATTACTTTAACAATAAAATTTTTTGAATTGTTTAGTTTAAAAGTATAAATTTTTCCTCAATAATAAATTTAAATTAACCTATTTTAAATAAATATAAATAAAATGACCAAATAATTCATTAAATAACAATTGTTTTATCGGGAAATTCTCAATAACTCCCCAAGTGAAAAGTAAAATTCCCTTTCACTCCCCAACTCAAAAAAAAATTCCTTTTCACTCCCAAAAAACAGTGAATGTTGTATTAGAATTTAGAAATCACGTACCCAAATCCCAAAATGATGTATTTTTTTCCCCAAATGATATATATGACCCCAAATACATCATATTGCGAGACAAATACATCATTTTGGGATATGGGTACATGGTTCCTGAATTCTGATACAATGTTCACTGTTTTTGGGGAGTGAAAATGTAGCGCCTGACGCGTGACACCACATCCCCCCGCACTGAGACCCGACCCACATAGGAAACGAACCATCCATACACGAGCCAAATCATGGCGACGAGGACTCTACACACACGCTAAGGTAGGTGGGCTAACCCTTAAACCATTCAATACGAGTATCAGAGTATAAAACAAAACCATGAATGCAGAAGCAAACCAAAATATATACATCATGTAAAATGAGCCACGGGCTCTACAAAAATACAACAAGTAACACGGCCTTCACAGCCTCAATATACATAATCAAAATGCATCACATGCGTTTAATTCATAATACAATAAGTAAATAATGAGTGTGAGCAAGATACAGACATGTTAGAAACGAATGCAAGACACGACTGACTCAAATTCCCGCCTAGCACCTCACACTTGCAAAAGAACTGAAAACTAAATGGGTTCAGTCTAAAGGAGACTGGTGGGTATAAAAACAGGCCATACATCTAATATAAGACGGTATTTAAACATTTACATGCAAGTTATAATCCCGAATAAGGTTTTCGAAATAATTTCCCAAGAGGGTAAAAGAGAGAAATCAACAAAGGGGATTATAACATTCGTTTTACATTAGGTCATTCGTGACCCGGCGAGGGGGCGTGCATTAATCTCCAACCAACACCTCGTGTAATCTATTAGATATTCATTCATTCATTCATTCATTCATTCATTCATTCATTCATTCATTCATTCATTATTTTCATATATTTCTTTCTTTCGTGCACATACATAGCATTTATGTAACAGCCCTTAAACCCGTCTGTCGATATTGTCCGCTTTGGGCAATCCGAATACCCCGGCCTTCCCTCACGGTTTTGTTCTTCCCGAC
>JBBMKE010000008.1:5811445-5828190 GCA_037834125.1 Lippia alba
GATTATCAAATTTTCTCTGCAAACACTCAACTGGTTATTTTTCTGTTAATCACTTTTTTTTTTTCCAAACACTCACCGCTTTTACTACTGCAATTTTTAACCGCTTTTACTTCTGCTTCTACTTCTACATATGGAGTAGAATTTGCAAACATCCCCTTATCACGTGAATAGTGCGGGCTTTCGCAACCCACATGGCCGGATATTAAACTCAGTTGGCCCAGTATCTCATACCAAATGGAATACTAACCCTCATTCTTCATATCTATGTGACCTAATACACTAACCAAACCCTTTCTTCATTTCTATGTGACCTAATACACTAACCATGCGCTTTCTTACTACAGTAATGAACATTTACAATCACATTTGTACCAGTCAAGGGTATGAGAATGGATGCGGGAATGCTCATTACATTCCCATCCAAATTCCATCATACCAATCATGCCATAAAAATTTAAAAATGTAAAACCTAATTATTAAAAAAGTCCGTTTGATAGAGATTTACTTATTGCCCAACTCGAACTTAGAAATTAAATATAGAAAAAATAAATAAAATAATAAGTTTGGGTTTAAAAAAATGAAGTCCAATTAGATTATCCTGGCCCATAAAGCAACATCTTGGAGCCCATTTCATGGGTAGTTTACTATTTTCTGAATTGAGAAAGCGGGATTGAGAGCTAAACGGCGTCGTTTCGAGTAATAGCCGTATTATTCCCAAATTCCAACAAGTAGAGGATCTTCGCAGGAGCTATAATGTAAAATCGTGTACTGACTTCATCATTCTCTTCCTCATTTTCTCTCCGCCTTCGATTCTCTAGGTTAGGGTTTCTCTCGTGGTCGTAATTCATGGATAAATTCGATAGGCATAGAGGAGGCGACAGATTCAGCAATAGCAGCGAAGAATCTCATCATTATAGTTCAAGCGGCAGGCACTCCCGCGGCGGAGGAGCTCCGTTCCACCACCGTGAAGACAATTACCGCGGCGGCGGCGGAGGAGGACGGAACAGTCCTCATGATTACCGAAGCGGATTCTCCGGTGGCGCGAGGGAAAGCCACAGGCCTTTCGATAGTCCGCCGCGGTACCCTCCGCCGCATGGGGGTGATGTAGGTATAGGGGGAGGAGGGGGAAGACCGATTGGTGATGGAGCTGGAGGTTTCCGACCGTTGATTGGCGGTAGGGGTGGTGGTGGAGAGATGTTCAGTGGTGGCAGAGGGTTTGGACCGATGGGAGGAATTGGTGGGGGAGGATTTGGACAGATTGGCGGTGATGGTGGTGGAGCTGAGGGATTTCAACCGATGGGAGGCGGTGGCGGTGATGGTGGGGGTTTTCGACCAGTTGGTGCTGATGGTGGGGCGTTTCCGCGGATGGGTGGAGCCGTCGGTGGTGGTGGAGGGTTTCCGCCAGTGATTGGCGGTGATGGTGGGGGCTTTCGCCCAATAGGTGGTGGTGATAGTGATGCTGTAGGTTTTACACCCATGGGTGCTGGTGGAAGGTATGGTTTGGATAATTACCATGGGCCACCACCTCCTCTCGTAGGCCAGAAGCGAGGATACCCCTTTCCTGGTAGAGAAAGGTCTCCAGGTACCTTTGGAATTCCTATATTGTTATGCAGTAATTCTCATCTCTTATGTCTGTCGTATGTTGGTTTGCATGAGCTGTATTCGTTAATATTAGCTTGAAGGCTGATAATAGAGTGGGTTTCCATTTGTATGTGGTAGCTATTTTCTGCATTTAAGCTGACTTAGTTATTTGAGTTAGCTTTATGGAACTGTGTTATGATTGTATGCATTTGTTTTTATACCGTAATTAATTGAGACAATATTAGTGGTGGTTGGATCTAGACGACATGTCATTTGCATCTTATTCAGGATCTTATTTTTTAGCATTTGCTTAGGGAACTAGAGATTATTTATTGTGACTTGTAGCCTCTTATTTTTGTTTGGTTAAGGTTCAAAAATCGGAGTGAATGGAATCATTTCTTACTTGTGGTGTGCTGAGGCCTAGTACTGAAAAAACCCGAAATAAGTTGACCAAAATTTTGAGCTGGATGTTTTAATAATGGACATGTTAGGGAAGCTGTTAGCTGAATATATGACTTGTTTTGAAGTATTTTTGAACAATTTCATTAACTCTTTTGTAAATTTTGGGTTAAAAACGTGTCAATTGCTGTAGAACTATTTAAGAAACCTTTACCACCCTTATCATACGTTCTTTGATCATGTGATTATTGATTTTATCATTTCCAAGTGTGCTTCCCTTAGCTGAGTGCTTCTAGTAGTTGTATCAGTTATGTTGGTCGCATTATCACTAATCCTTCTCACTTTCTTCAGGTAGAGAAGGATCTAGTTTTGCCAAACTTTTTGTTGGATCTGTTCCTAGGACAGCCACAGAAAAAGACGTAAGTTGGTTATTGATGAATCCGCCCTTGACGTTGCTCTGATTCTTATCCAACAAACCGTGGAACGTCAAGTTTTATTATGACACACTTTTCAGTTTCATATAATGCTTCACTTCTCTGCCCGTGATTTATTTTTGGTACTCGTTTTCTTCATATCTCAATTTGGCCTTATGAATCTAGATTCGACCCTTATTTGAGCAACATGGACGGGTTTTAGAAGTTGCTTTGATCAAGGATAAGAGAACTGGACAACAGCAAGGTATGTGCATATCCTACTTTTATTTCATTTTGATTTTTATGTAAATGCCTTTTCAGGTCCTTTGGGGGGGGCTGAAGGAAGCCAATGTAACCTTATGTTTCTCGTCAGTTGTTCATTCGTCCTCATCTTTCTGTTCATTCTCCATCATCAAGAAGAAGACAAGATTAAACTTTTTATAAATTGATATGTGTATAGTGATCTAGAAGAATAGTATTTGCTTCTATACACCTCTGATAGCTGTGCCATAGTCTAGGAGATCATTGGCTTTGATTTTCACCAAGTTGACAAAATCTGTTGTTGTACAACAAGGGAGACAACAATATGATGTTAATATTTTCTTGAATGGCTTTAGAATGCATCCTTCATGATTTCCTATAGTTTTATTTCCCTCCTGGGGCATTTGAATGACTTGGTTCTTCATAAACTGGGTTTAGGTTCTGGAAGGTGTTATGGGATTGCAAATAAGATTGACTGGTTTCAGTTGAACTCCTTAATACCATCCTTCTTTATCGGGATCTATGCTATGAGGTTACAATTGTTTTTACATTATAGTCCCTAGTAGATTGTCTGCCAATAACCAGCACTTGACTTTAGTTGATTGTGTTTTGTCATATGTAAACTGAGGTTATACGGAACTGACTTGCTAGGAAATGGTACATATAATTGGTACTTGGATTATAGTGATGCAACATTTGTGTGTATTACTGCTTTTTCTAATTTGAGGTGCATAGCTCTTCTCTTTCTGGATAGCCAAGTAATGCGACACATTTCAATGGAGGTACTTTGCTCTGTTGCTAATCTAAATGACAATGCTGTTGAAAGGATGATGCATGGAGTATGGTTGTGTTGAAGTTCTAGTTTACTTTTCTGTACTCTAGGGGCCCATGATTATTATGATTGTACTTGATTGTGGTTTGAACTCCCTATAACTAATTCAAGTCAAACTGTTCCTCTGATGAAGTTTTTCCTTTTGTTGGGAGTGGATTTGTTTAGTTTGTGTGTGCTATCCTTAATGGAATGTGTATGTGTTTGTGTATCTTTTGATGGTACGTTGGTTGTCTGGATTATTTTCATGATGGGCGATGTGTGATTATTTCCGACTTAACAATCATTAAAGCTTCCGGGTTAAATTCCAGCTATAGATAACAGGTTTTGACCTCTCAGCTAACTTAATTACTGATGCAAAAACGTTCAACTTAATATCTTAGCTGTCGCAACTTAGTCAATTTGTTGATTGTAATTTATGTTAGCTCCGGTAGTGCAATGATGATGGTTATATAGATGTCTGGACAACATTCACTGCTTTTTTTAGACAGAAGTTTCAGTGTAGTGCAAAGCTAAGTTATTATCCTCTTATCATGCTGCAATGTGATGATTATATTGGAGGTTTGACCAACAGACTGTGTACATGTAAGAGGGGATCCAAGGCAATTTAAGTTGACTGTGATGCTTTATTTTTCATGAAAAATGGAGCTAAAATGAGCTGCTCTAGAAGTCTCATTATCTAATGGCAATTACGTTATGATGTATGGGTCTATAGATTTACTTGAGTGGTTTGGTACAGTCTATTCACTTTGATACAACAAATAGTGCATGATGGGGGACCAGGCTAAGTAGCTTTCTTTTTCATGTTACCGTCTGGACTGGTTATCTGCTCGACATTTCTCTTCTCATGATGGATATGTGCTACTACACTTCATTGTGCTATTAACTAGTGGTCAACTGACTGAATTAACTTATATTTATATATTAACTTAAACTGTGATGTCATTTCCTTTTAGCTTCCACCCTTTAATCTTGTTGGTATCTTAGCTTCACTGATTTTGGGATTGTGAATTGTTGGTTTCATGTGATGAGCCACAATTTAGGTGAGTTAGGGGGTGAATTTTTTCATTTTCTGTTATCATCTTTTTCAACACCGGAGAAGTGAGAACATGCTTTGTTTTTTATTTTTGCCTTGTTAAATGGGCAATTTTTTGTCCTAATAACAGGTTATTTCTCAGCAGTAATGCTGAAATTCATTCTCAGCAGGTGTTTGCATGTCTTCTGATGCTGTTATTACTTATTAGTTTTCTGTTGATTGATCATCTATGGGCTATTTGTTATTAGTTTTCTGTTGCAAGGATTGCTTCATGATATTTTTCTCTCTTTTCCTCCTTTTTAGTATTGGCTGCACTATGTTATATGTAATAAAAATTTTGTGAGATTGTATTTCTACTAAAACAAACTTTGTTGGGGAATGGATTTTGTTGAGTATGCTGTATGCATTTGCTATGACTAATTTCGTTTTGGAGCTTGTTTATGATTCAGTTGGTTGTAAATGTATTCCTGGTGGTTGGATTTATCAATATCATGTCTTTTGGTGTGTTTACTTTTGTTTGACCTGTACACGAAACTGGAGCTGACGAATGCCCGACTTCTATCAATGCATTGATTTTGCTAGGAGCCAACTGTGCAATGATTACAATTTCAGTTGGTTTGCATTCATCCGTTGGATGTATGATTTGATGAATGTGAAATGCCTTTTGCATTACCTAGTCTGGCATATGTATTGATTTTTTTTCTGTTAAAGTATCCTGATTTTTCTGGTTTCACCAGCTCCTGGATTGAATATGCAAAATGGATTAAGTATTTCTTGTTTTATGTGATCTTTATTATTTTTCCTTTGTTTACAGTTTATATTTGTTTTCCTCTTTTAGCTTGGACTGGTATGCTAATATCTCCTGGTTCACCCGTAGATCAATCGTTGAGCATGTATGTGTGGGGTTGACTACGTGTAAACGAAGTTCTCTGTAAATTTTAAATGTGAGATATTTTGGTATTTGGGGGTCATGTTGTCTTTACGCTTATGATTAAGATATTATCTGAGTGAATCTTTCGTGGACTTTCCTCTTATTTTGGTAGTGCCTTGTGGAAGGATATACTATTGGCTGCTGAAGTGCCCTCTTCTGAATAGTAAACGTGGATGCCTATTCCCCAACATAAATGCATTATTTGTCTCAGACCAATTGACTGCATTCAGCATCCATTAACATTCTGCACCTGTGTTTGTCTGAGTTTAATTGTAGAATGTCTTGATAAAACTTGGATGCCAACTTTTGGCTTACGCAGGATGCTGTTTCATTAAATATGCTTCTTCGGAAGAGGCTGATACAGCCATTAGAGCTCTACACAATCAGTATACATTACCAGGGGTACATTTTTCTGCTCTGTTTTCTTGTACTGATTATTGAACCCCTATATTTCTTATTTATTCACGTGTTACACAGGGAGTGGGTCCAATCCAAGTCAGATATGCTGATGGAGAGCGAGAACGTCTTGGTACTTTGCCGTTCATTTGTGAATTTTGTCTTGTGGTTCTTTGTCTCTATTAAATATGGATGAGGGTTTGAGTTTTAGTCTATTTTAGCATTTGGAGACTGAAGTTATTTCTTTTTGATGTTCTTATTACTTGATGATAGGTGCAACTGAGTACAAGTTGTTTGTTGGGTCATTGAACAAACAAGCCACTGAGAAAGAGGTTGAAGAAGTATGTTCTGTACCTCAGAGCTGGGTTTTCCCTCATCTCTTTCCATTTTTCTCCAAATACATTCTCGCACATATCTTCCTTCTATTGTAATAATTTGTATCTACTTGAAGCATTTGGTATTGGGAATCCTCCTACTTCTTGCATTTCTCGTTTCCTTATTGCGTCATTCTTGGACTAGGGAGTGGGTATTCTGCACTTCAAGTCTGTTGTCTGTTCTTTACATTTTATCAAGAAAACCAAACAGCATCAGTTATTTTGGTAGCTTATCAGTTGAATTGAATTTCTGAATTTCGTCTAGTAATTATCAGCTTAAATTCATTCAGTATAACATTTAAAAAAGGAATAATCTAAATGACTGGTACTACTGATTTTTCTCTCCAGATTTTTTCACCTTATGGTAGAGTTGAAGATGTCTATCTGATGCGTGATGAAATGAAGCAGAGCCGTGGTATGTCCCTTTATCATTATTTCTCTGGGGTTGTGCTTTCCAAATTTTAGATTGAAATTTGAAAGTTATCCACCATTGACTATCCTCAGCAACTTCCTCCATCTGGGTAGTTTGATTAGTTATGATTTAGAGTGTGAAGTAGATGAGCAGCATTTCCTTTTCTTTGCTTTTTACTTTACTGCATGACATTGATGAATTGGATGGATGTATAACTGAGTACTAGCAATCACACCTCAGATTTGTGAGTTCTTTTCTGATTTTTTCTCTCAACACATGTTGAAACTGTTTGAAGGATGTGGATTTGTCAAATACTCTCAAAGAGAGATGGCACAAGCAGCAATTAATGCTCTTAATGGAATATATACTATGAGAGTAAGTTCCCTATGTTCTTAATCATGACCCTGTTTCTATTGCATGGCCAATTTATGTAATAACCTGGTTATTGCTTTGCAGGGCTGTGATCAGCCATTAACTGTTAGATTTGCTGATCCTAAAAGGCCTAAACCTGGAGACTCGAGGTAGCTTTTGCACATAGCTGTACTTTTTGGTTCTTCTATTAATTAATCCCCACTCACATCAAGAAAATTGTTGTCTTGCTCCGACATGAATACCAAAATTTGGATTAAATGTAATTTCTCGTGTGACTTATATTGTGAGCAACATTTGATTTTCTTTATAATCAATATTCCCTCTGTCCTTTTTGCAGAGGTGGTCCCTCTTTTGGTGGACCTGGGTTTGGCCCTCGGTTTTCTGCCCCTGGAATCAGGTAACTGTCCTTCTTACACGCTTCAGATTATGTTGCTGTCCCGATATTGCTAAATCTTCCACGTTTTAATGATTATGATATCCTAAATATGTGATCTTGACCTCTTGTATGCTCTTCTAGACCACCACCAGATCGTGGTGAGCCACTTAATGGCCCCATTCCTCCCAACTCCTGGCCTCCTGTGAGCCCACAGAACCTGAGGCCGCCTTCTCATCTTGGCAACCAGGGATTTACTCAGTTCCCTGCGAGTTCCAGGAATGCACCAGCCTCTTCTGTTCCAGTAAGGGTACTAACGACCTTTTTCTGCTGTGTTTTAAATAACTGATTTTCTTGTCTGCCGCGGCGCATATTATCTGGCAGTTGTCTTAACCCACCTTTGATTTCAACTGCTAATTGAATTATTATAAAAATTTTCATATTGCTTCAAATTCCCCAGGGTCCTATTGGAGGAGGCCTCCCTGGCAATGCTGATGCTTCAATTCCTGGGCCTTCTGTTTCTTCTGCGCCTATGTCACAGCAGGTAAGTCGAAATATTTAGCTTAACCATCTATAAGCCATACTCAAACAAACTGACTCTATTTCCTATCTTATGTGTATTTCACTACAGAATTTTAATCAGTCCTTATCCCAAGTTCCCACATTCGGCTCAAAAGTATCACCTGCACAGAGACCTATTCAGTCACCCCAAGAGTTGCCATCAACCTTGCAGTTACAGCCTTCGAATGCATCATCTTTCTCCAATATTCATAGTCTGCAAGGATCGGGTATGCAACCTGGTCAAATGCAAGCACCATCCGCTGCTGGTCAAACTCCTTATAGTCAGGCTCCAACACCACAGCAGATTCTTCCAGGAGTGAATGGTCAGCTATCTTTTCCTCAGAGTCAATTGCAGAGTGGGTCGTCAGTTCCTGGGCAGGCACCTGGTATGGCAAACCAACAACCGCCACCAGGGCAGCAGCTGCAACATCCTAGTCAATCACCATTACCATTGGCTCAAATGCTCTCTCAACAGAAACAAACTCTACAGGCTACATTTCAGTCTTCTCAACAAGCCCTAAATCAGCTGCAACAGCAGCTTCAGCAGCTGCAACCAGCAAATCAGAACTTAACAACTCATCAAGGTCCACTAGCTGCTAAACAACAGGTACAGTTGCTTTTAATTTCGTCTATGATGCTGGGGATTTACTCTTCGTAGTTCCTTTGTCTATTCTCTCTGTAATTTGAGCATATGTAATATTACTGTCCCATTGATCCACAAGATCACTTTTGAGATGTTAGGTTTTATGATGTGAATGATTTGTTTCCCGTGTTTTTTCTTGTTACCAGTCTCCTTGGGTTGGACCATTGTCGCAGCCAGCTGGAGATGTTGCTACTCCTACTACTTCTGCATCTGCCAATATCGCAGCTGTAACACCTTCTGTTGCTCCTCTTAATTGTAATTGGACTGAGCATATGTCACCTGATGGATACAAGTACTACTACAACAGCTTGACCGGTGAAAGCAAGGTAATGATTTGTCTTGTCATCTATGCATAGTTTATGCTGAAGGATATGCCTGTTCATTATCTTCGGATTATTGCAGTGGGAAAAACCTGAAGAATTGACACTGTATGAGCAGCAACGGCAACATAAAGCACCTAACCAACATCCTCACCTATCAGGACCACCATCAACACAGCAGGCTCCACAGATGCAAGTGCAGCCTCAAGCTCAACATCATCAGGCACAGATCCACAATCAGACTAAACCATTTCAGCAGCAGGCTTCTCAATCTTTGGTCAGTTTTTTTTTTTTTTTTTTGGAAATTAAAATTTTATGATTGCAGCACTTACACAATGCATTGGATATTTTCAGTACCAAGCTCCTGGACTTTCAGCTAAACAAGGCACTAAGGTATGCATTGTCAGTTCTAATGGTTTGGAAACTTAAATTTACTAGCTTCGCACCAAATTTTTTGTGTTCAGCAAACCTGGTATCCTTTCACTAATGTTTTCTATCAAGCTAATTTTGACTCTGTGTTGTCTTTGATATTTATTTTCAAAGCATTCTGATTAGGGCTGTAGATTTATTACACATGGTTTCATTTGTTTGAATTAACATGCATTTTGTCTGCCGCATCTTTTTTGGCTTTACAATTTCTCAATTTTATTGAATCAGGAACTTGGATATGCACAGATGCCTGCAATGAGTGGTTCAGTAAATGATCCAGCTCGATATCAACAGGTTATAGTCCAGAAATTCATATTCATTTATTGTAATTGCTTTTCATATTTGTCCTTTGGTGCATTTTGTTTATGTTCTGATTTTTCCATGCCCAGCCTTCTCAAGAGTGGATGTGGAAGAACAAGCATTCAGGTTCCTGCTGCTCCGCTTTGATGTTATATAAAAAAAGCCCATGAATATTGTCATTTGTTAACTGGAGGACCCATATTTGTATCTTCGTTAATTTACATTTGGTTCTAGCTGATTTTTTGCTACTTCTTTTTCCCTTCTCTTCTGAATGGTTACAATTTAGTTTTGTTTTATGTGCAGGAACCTGATCACTATTTGGGGAGTAAGTGCTTGCTGCTTTCAACGGCAGGTTACAGCTTGCTACAGCTTCCTTACTGGGCGCCAGATAATCGAGAGTGACCTGCATGTTGTGCAGGTTCCTTTACAGGGCACCGTTTATATGTATGCTTAGATTGTTATATGTTTAAAGCGTTTTTATTTACCGTCATTAATGGGAGAAGTAGTGTAATGTATTGTGTTTGTACTTAGTTTAAGATTTATTCTTTCTGAGTTATAGATTTGAAGTTAGGAATAGATATATATCGGGAAGTTGGTCATCATATGGAGCAGTGAGTGCACGTAACGAGAGAAGCAATAACCAGCTAATCTCATTTCTAGACTATACTAGGGTGATTTCTCTTGCTACAGCACGAAGAATGATGGAACCATTTACTACTGTCTCGTTGGAAGATGAGCAAGTTTATTTTGGGACTAGAATCAATGTGGGATTAAAAATAATAGGAATATATTGCTGGAATTGGAGACAGATAGTTTAGAGTAGATGTACAAGTAAATAAAGGGTACAATCAGACCCCGAGTGAGGTGTTGTGCGATTACGCTCTTCTGTTGTCTTTAATTTGTTTTCTTGCTGCTGTTCTGTAGCAATATTCGCATTCTAGTTGCTAACTTAAGCTATTTGAAATATTTGCGATAAGAAACCTGCTCTTAACGATGCTATTTTGTGCAAGTACTTACATTAATTTGCATTGGTGACCTTACAGTTTCATACGCTGTGTACATTGTTAACCCGTGCGATCTGAATACTCTTATCAAAGAATGCATACTAAAACACGCCTGAGTTGAATTGCAAACATGCAAGAATGCATGCTAAAATATTTCTAAATGCGCTTGCCTTTAAGGCTAAAATGTGTCGATAGCAAAGCTAACATGCGCCTTTAATCTTGCGAACATGTGCCCGGATTTTGCTAAAATACGCCACCCATTTATTTGTTAACATGCGCGAATTATATTTAAAATGCGCCAGGGTAAAAATACGCCTTTTGTATCTGCTAACATGCACCAGGATAAGATTAACAAGCACCCAGCCATACTAAAATGCGCAGGGTAACTCTGCTAACATGCGCCGGGAGTGACTGCTAAAATACGCCTACAAGTCTTCTAACATGCACTAACTTGCGCTTGAAGTTACTAAGATACTCCGAAACACTTTGCTGATGTGTGCCAAAATTATTGCTAAAATGTGCCAGCAATGGCTAAAATACACCTTTACGTTACTTTCTGATAACACATGCAATGCCTCAGCTCAACGAATGACCATCCAACTTTACTTTTCATGTACGCTCATAAATTTGTTCACTGTACTAAAATGCTAATTTGATCCGGTTAATTAATACATCGCATCAGGGCCATCATAAAATTGCTACTAGGTCGTATTAGACGATTTATTTTTATGCGCCACTGTCAAAATCTGAAGTATTTTCAAAAAGGTATAAGGCTCAAAGTACGCCGGTTTATTGTGCTGCTTTATTTAAGCCTGATTCATCAGGATGTCAAGTTACTGTGGAACAGCTAAACTGTTTACATCTTTTTTATAGATAATGCCTTGAACTTGTTATACAATATTTTCGTGAAACTCAGTTTGCCTCAAACGATTTGGTTGGTTTTTCATGCACCGTAAAATAAACCGAATTGATTTGCATCAGAAGTGGCATTTGTTTGACCGGCTCTCATCAGTAAACTGAAGATATACCAAGCAGGAATTATGAAACATGGGCATCACTACAACCATTCCCATGTAACCAACCGCACAAAGTGAGTCAGAAAGACATTGATACTTCCGGAAGGTATCAAAGGTTCTGAGGCCCATCAGACGGAAAAAATGACCTACATGAGCCAATACATGCATATGTAACAAAAAAACTAAATTACAAAATGATAATCCATTTAAGGTTGTGTAAGTGCATGCAAGAATAAAGTAATCAAAAGGAAAATAAGTATATCATTGAGGGAGTGAAGAATATGTCATCATCCAATTCCGTCTTCTCGCAATTGAAGTTTCTCCGGAGGCAGAAAAAAATATTCTAACCATGCAAACTAGAGTGGCAATGTAGAACAAATCTAGCACAAAGTGCAAGCTCCGATTTGTTCTGCCCATACCTTATTGTTTCCTTTTAACGTAAAAAGATCTATTTAAAACCATAATGATTATGAAATTACTAAGATCAATTACCTGAAACTGCTGGTGATGAAGCCAAGTGTACCAACAAGCGCTTCCAAGACCCCACACCAGGAACCATGGCTATGCCATATGCTCATTATCAGCAATATCACCAAGAGACGGCATAAAGTCACCGACAACAATTGTATACTTTTTTGGTTTTTAAATTTTTTACATGGCAGATCAGTAAACAAAAATGTCTGTCGGGTTTCACCAGGGTGGAGATCAACAGCAAATCAGGAAGCTAGAGGACCTACAACCAAAAGCTGAAAAATCATATCCGATTTTGAGAACCTTTGAGCTCCAAAGACTACATGCAACCAGGCAGCCAAGGAATGAAGAGTTAGTAATAATAGTAGGCAAAATATTATTAGATTAGCATAAAATAGTCCTTATTATTTGTCTTTTAAAGACTATCAAACTAAGACAAATGATGTATGTCTGTTTACGCATTAAAGCATGGAAGCAATCACCGACTATTATATCAGAAAAGAGATCAGAGAACTCCCATTGCAACTTGTTAAGCCTGTTTCTTGCTCACTTCATTAAGTCCCCTGGAAATAAACCAATGGGATTGCCAGACAATGAAATGTTTATTTGGAGAGCCAAATCCCACAACAACTGTGATCTTGTCAACCAAATGAGTCGCAACCATCTGTTTCAGATGATAGGAAGTCTAGTGCGCCTGTAAATTAAGGCACCTAAAAACAGTTAATAATCACATTCGATTTAGATGTAGCAACCTAATCATGAGACGTGGAAATCTTGCTAATATAAAATATAAAGCCAAAAACAAAAAGATATGCAAAGAGTGCCAGGCGCTACAGAAACAAACAAGATCAAGGCAAAATGCACGAAACCAATTTATAACAAATAAAGATAACAATTGCTTAATCTAGCTTAGAATTGAAATATGACAACTTCTATAACATCTTCAATCTGATATTACTTCATTTACTCAGGTACTCCGTCTCTCTCGCAAGGTTTATTATTTCCATTAGTAAGACAGAGGTGCCAAGGCGGTATCCGAATGCTACGATCAACGTGAAGAGGTACAGAATCCAAATGCAATGAAAATCATTTGAGCTATTGCCCTTTTAAAACTTATTTTAGTCTGCAACCAACATAGCATACTGATCTCTTATGACATCTTTCCATGGATTATTCATAAGAGTAACTGAAGCACCTCCTTTATCCAAAATTTGAGGAAAGTAACCAAAACAGAGGAAATAGATACTCTAGACATCTCCATGTGGACCATGTCGGTAACTCCAACGTCTGTAACCCTTCGTCTTGGATGATTCACACTCAAGCTTAACTGATTACAGTAATTGACCTACGTTCATCTATGACTCTTCAGAGACTCATCGTCAACATACAATCAAAATACGAGAACACCAACATTAATCTCAACAGCTGTAAAAGTAATAACAGATCAACATCAAACATCTATTCCCATAAACATCAACAAAAATAAAATCACCATTCCTTCTGTTCTCTACATATATCGCAATTACCTTCATTTAGAAGTATCATTGTAATTCCACCGCAGAAACAGTGAGAATCGGCTTCCAGGAGCGCCATAAGGACGGATCTGAACTCCGATTCGGCAATATCGTCACTGAAACGTCGAATTTCGAAGATTTTCTCTCTTCCGCTGCAGATATTTGATAGTTACGAGTGACGATTCAGTATCATCGAAACGCTAGCGATGAACTGCTTTGTATCCTGAATCCAACCCGACTCGATAACAAATGAGGTATAATTATAAATCAGGGACTTGAGATCCGATAACCGAAACCAATATTTATATTTATATCTTCATTGAACATTTCCGAATAAAAGTTTTTTTATTTTATTTTTATTTTTATTATTATTTCCGAATAAAAGATTAATGAAGGAAATAGAGCAATATTCTTCTTCATTCTTCTTTTACCATATCAAAGAATAATAGCTACCTCTATAATGGCTTTTATCTTATTAATAGACTCAATTTTTAACTAAATTCCATTAATTTTGTGATTTTTGAAAATTTATTTTGTTAATTTTATGTGAAAATAGAGATTGATAATTTGATATATAATTTTTTATGTTGCTAGTACTATCTTTTTTGTCAATATATCCACAAATCTTTAGAGTTTTTTTCTTCTTTTAAACTTAGTTTATATATTTGATATATGCATATAATTTAAAATTTTTGTGATTTTTTTAATATGCTCCCTCTCCGTTCTTGACCCAATGCTTTCACCGTCTTACTTTAAAGGCAAAAACTGTTTCACTTTAAAAAAAAATTCGTCAGAGCTACATCTTCTGAAGTATTTATAATTTAGTGAATGACGGATGTTCTGGTTAAAAAAAAAATTAATGTTCATTTGTTAATCTAGATTTTCTTTGTATGGAAAAATCGAAATTTTATTTCATTTTGATGAAATATTAGATAAAAAAAATAGTAAAGAAGCTAACTTATATTAACCTTTGTCTCCCGATCAGATTTAACCATTTAGGTAATGACCAGCACATCAATCTAGTAGAAATTTGAAAAGGGATATATCTTGGGTAGATATTACTATACGAAATTAGTAATGATGGGGAAACATCAAATTTTCCAACCGCACTTTATGATTTAACTAATTTGTAGGCCTAACCTCCTTACTAATCAATGCTTAAACTAAACAACTAAAATAGAAACATATATAGCAAGTATGGGCAAAATCTAATTGAAATCGAACCAATTTGTCAGGGTTTGATTGCATGATAAACCCTACATATAAATGGTGCAAGCAAGTTTCTACACTTTTTTTTAAAAAAAAAATTCAAGATCAAAGATCAAGAGGCTAACGACTTAAATCTTTCACGATACAATATGAAACAATATCAGGAAATTCAAAATTCCTATCAAAAGCATTAAGCATCAATCGGGCCAAATGATGTGTATCAGCATCATCGTGGAAGTTTATACACATCTAGTGCATTTACATTATCATGGGATGTTGCAAGAATTGGTAAATCAGATTGTACAAATTATGAGTTTGGTAATGATTAATGATCAATATTTTTCCCAAGTTACATTAGAAAATGGGTTGAATTACCAACCCAAAGATGGATGATCTCACACATTCAATGAACCTTTTGAGGAAAATGCAAACAAAAGGGGGGAAGAGACAACTATTAATGAGTCTTTCTTGCACATTGCTCCTGCACAAAAATTCTAAACTGATAGCAAAGACTTTCACATTCCAAAAGTCCCACATTCATTTATTTCATGCATAGTTTCGTCCTTCATTTCCAAGATTATCAATAAGGTTCTTCAAGTCCCCACGGTTATTCCTTTGGTAAAGCTAATAGTACTGAAATTCAAAACCACAATAAGGAATATTCCTATCTGAATTATATTGCCAAATGCAACTAATTATTATCCATTTCTCAAGCTATATATGCTACATAACTATCACTAATGCACCTTGCGTATTTAATTTGATGGACCGATTCACATATACGTACCGATGCTCTTAAATCTTTCGTAATACACAATGCATGTATCGATAATTTCAGTATTAAATGAAGATCAGAAACAAAAGATCCCGTCCAAAACAGACCCGGGATCTACATGTAATGACAAACCTAAAAATCTCTTGAGAAGGGAAAAGTAAGAGGTAAAAAGAAAAGGAAAAAAACAACAGATAATGAAACAGGAAAACAGGTGAATTAAGCTCAAACCCCAACACGTACCCAAATGCTAGCTCAATCAAGAAACCCTAACCCTAAAATTCTCTTGAGTAATTCTTACACTTAAAACAAGGAAAGTACAAGTTACAAGATCGAGAAAGTTGAGAGGAACACCACTGCAGGAATGGAAAATAACTAAGATACAAAATATCCGATCTCTGTCACTGTTATAAGTTGATAAAAACCAACTTTTAGTAGAAGAAATAACAAAAGAACATAGATTAAAAGAACTAGAAGCCTCTCTAAAGCTAGTAAAAATTGTACATGATAAACAAAAGAGTACTCTAAGAGTAATTAAAATACATATATATGAAGTGGGTTCAATATAGAGAAAACCCCGACCTTCACACATTGATAAGTCAGTGAGAAAAAACATAATTAAAAATTAAAAAAACATACTAACTCATAATATTACTACTATATTAGACAAAAATTAAATGATTCAAAAAACCCTGAAATTATTCTACTCCTTCTTTGGCACCTTTAGCATCTCGGATGGCAGCATATCTTGAAGAAGACCGTGATCTCTTTCTGAGAAATTCGAAGACAATTTCGGGGAGGGGCAAAAGGGTCTTTCTTGAACTGGACGAAGAAATGTGGCTGCATTTGTATTGGCACAAACACTATGCAGTGGTGTCTGAAAGTTGTAGGGTTGTTGCTGCTGCTGATGATAATGAAGTATTTGAGGGGCAAATTGGGAAGAAATCGCACCCGCACTCGCACCCGCACCGGCTCTGCCGCCGTACAATGTAGCTTCCGGCATGATTCCGAAGGTGCCACGTGGCGTAATGGGGCAAGGATGTGTGTGTGTTCCTTCATAAGTTGTGACAACAATGGATGGATCCTCAGAAGACCTTTCAACTCGTTTTTTCACACCACATGCTGTACT
>JBBMKE010000008.1:5972606-5984561 GCA_037834125.1 Lippia alba
TGGAGGAATAAGAGATGAAACAAAATTAGGCCCTGAACTGGCTGCATCTCCATCAAGTGCTACGAATCATTTCCCAATGCTAAAAACATTGCGCATCCGTCGAATGCATAACAGCTCGCCTCTGGAAGATCTCCTGGTCAACATAACCTCACTACTTTAATATACCTGATGTTGATTATAAGATTCAGTGATTTCTGTTTAATGAGTTTCGATTTTAAAATTTGTGGAAATTGAAATATCTCATCTTCACTTATATTTTAATATTTGATTCTCTAAAAACCAATTTCTAAGGGTGGGGTTCAGTGTGTGATTATACAAAATTCCATAGATGAAATTAGAGGTAGAGAAACCTCACGAAATTTAAGAATTAGTGATAGAGAAATATGTGAAGTTCCTCACAAAATGTAATAACTTTCATGGAGATAGTTTTACTACAATCAGTTTTCTAATGCAATTAAACCTTCATTCAGTGTGTAGTTAGAAACTAACTTTTTAAAGAGGGAAAAAAATAATATTCTTTCTACATCTAATTCACATTAGATATTTTGCTCTACATCACCACCCCATTCAAAGTAATGAATTAATCTCTCCTTTTTTTTTTTAACACACGCACACCCAAGTGGGATTCAAACCTGGGACCTTCTTTTTTAAGAAGAAGTAAAAAAAAAAACTTAATCTCTCCTTTTCTTACCTGTAAAGTAGCCCAATTAGGGTGAGTTTACTTTGAGAATTAGCAAACCACCACTGGGTTAGAAAATATAAAAATTCTGGAAATATAACCAAAATTCTCATTTATTTTAATTGATAAATTTTCATTTAAATAGTCTTAAATTCTCACATTTTTACTTTTCTATTTTATAACATTATCTTTCCATGTTTGTCCTTATCTTATTTCACTAAAATAACGATTATTGATATCCAAATATTATATGATATTTATCAGAACAAATCTGCAAGAATATCAACAATATAATCATATATTTATAAGAATCAAGAAAACTCAGTATTAATATCACACAAATATATTTCTTAGATTTTGGCGGGGAGCAGAAGCAAATATATTTCTTAAAATTGGAAATTGGAGGGAGAAAAAAAATATCTAAAATTGTGGAAAAATTATGCGAAAAAGAAAGTGGAAAAAAATTTTCAACGAAGAAACTGAAATCTAAATATGAGAGGACAAAAAGGGGGCATTATAGTAAAAACACGTTCCTAAAAAAAACTGATTATTTAGCGATTACTTTTCATCAAGATTATATATCTAGTTTTTTCCATCCTTATCTCGTGGCTCTAAGAAAAGAACAGATTTCTTTTCGATTAAAGGAAAACGTAGATTATGAGTCTTTATTTTACCAAATGTATATATTCTTATAAAGCAAACTCGCTCTAAGTGTAAAACATTTTATATATATATATATAACATTTGCCCTTTGTTAAATCAGTCTCGAGTTAAAATTATTAAAATATAACATTTGCCCTTTGTTAAATCAGCCACAAGTTAAAATTATTAAAATTTAATATTGTAGACTTTATGAGATGGTGAAATTCGCTGAGATGATTATCCACTACACTTTACATGTGAATTGAACTTATTGAATCTTACAAGCATTTGTAGTTTAGGTACAGTTCAATTCACATTCAAGTGTTTGTTGGATTTATATTAAAATAGACACACATGGATTACGTATATAGCTGATAGCTCGTGATATATTTTAAATACTTTATGTTTAAATTCAACTTCAATTGTTCTAATTCGAAATACTTTTGATTTTTAACATAGAAAAGTGGGGAGTAGTGATCTAATATTTAAAAATTAAAATTATACATCCATAGAATAAAATCAAAGCAAAATAAAAATGTTAGTTTTTATCAGTTTAAGTTATGCAATTGCTTTTTTTAGTATAAATAAGTTTTAAAGATATTTTAAATAATAATGAATATAATTTTATTAACTCAAATATGCATATATATGATATATTATTTTATTGTATTTTTGTGGTGCTATGGAACTCTACTTTTTAAATTTAATTGCTGAAAGATTAATTAACAGAATTTGCATTTTATCAATAAATGATAAATTAGTACAATATTACTTAAGAAAAAGCGTAATTGTTAATAAGGAGTTTTATACAATTTACTATATATGACAAGTTAAACTAAATAATATGTTTAAACAATTATTCAACTGTTCGGATAGAAAATAATAAGTAAATATACAATTTTGTTTATTTTTAAAAGAGAACGTACATATTGAGGTTAATGACTGTATATTTTTCTTTATTTATAAGATTGAGCAAATTTTATTTAGACAAAGATTTTAACTTTAAATGATCTAATTAATTATTTTAAACAAGAATTGGAGTAAAACTATTTGTTTAAAGTTGAGTAAGAGGTAAGAGTTACTTAAAATTCTTTCCTATGTATATGTATATATATACTTGTTCCTAGAATTCTAAATAAACTTTCGTCGAAATATTTTATCGAGAACATTTTTATGTTACATTTATTAGTTTAAGAGAGAAATGAAACATGACGTGTAGGCGTATAGCTTAAATAGACAAAGTAAGTTTTTCTATTCGAATATTAAATATTTAGCATTCTTATTATTTCATTTTGAATTTTTTGATTTAATAGTTATAGATTTGTGGTGTGATATCTTTATTGGGTTTATTCAATTATGACTGGGACATTGGGAGCTCTTAAATATTAGTAAATGAAGAATAACTTTTAGATATTTAGAATTAAAAAAATATTTACTTTTTAGGTTTATTATCTAATCTAATTTAATATGAACACATTAAAATTTTGTTGAACACCCAATTTAATTTGTTTGTTATAATAGATTGTTTTAGTTAATTAACAACTTATTATTAGAATTATTAAATGACATAGTGTATTCTTATATATTTTTTTTGAATTTTGCCAATAATATAGAACTCTGATGATATTAGCAAATATAAAAATTAATATATTAAATAATTAATAAATCAATTTTTAATGAAATAAAATATCTACGACTGTTTTTAAAAGTTCAACAATATGTTTAGAGGGAGTAGATTTAAAAACTAATAAAATAGTAGAAATGCACATTTTTAATTCTTTTATGGGTCGACATTATTTTGTCCTTTAATTGAAAATATACATTTCTTTGTTTCTTGGATTTTTAATTAATATCTAATGTTTAACATATATTAGATATTGCCTACTAACTGTTTACTGAAACAATGAATATACTATTTGTTTTAGGGGAAAAAAAGTGACAACCAATATAAAATTATACTAAACCCGTTTGTTCTAAATAATATCTCCAAACTGCTTTTTTTTTAATTTTTTTTAAGGATCTGCAAACTGTTATTCCTTCAATAATATTGAGAGTTTTGTAGCTCGTATGTTATAAATTTCCATAATATATGTTGTACTAAATATGAAATGTACCCTACATTTTATCTTTCCCGTTCGAATTATCAATTTAACCATTATTCATAATGTTGACTACTGTTTTTCCCTTTTTATTTTTTTCAGGAAGAACAAATCATGTATCCATCTGCACTTGAGCACGAAAAGTTCACAGTAACAATTGTGAACTGCACAAAACGCGACGGCAATGGATTTATAGAGAAAGATCACGGCGCCATTGATTGGGAAGTCACTCGCGCAGTCAAATGCGAATAAGTTGTAATGTGATTCTTCAAAGTTTATTAATTTATATATGAACTGCGACCGAAAAAAATTAATTGAGAAAGACGCATTTAATGGGGGCAAACTACAAACAGAAGTGGGCGATAAAATTTCACTCAAACTCGACTATTTTTGAGTTCAAGATGAAAATTGAAAACCATGGACGTTCGAAATTTTATAAACTTGAAGTTTATAAAATTTAATGAAAAACATAAACTAACAATTTAATACAATATCTATTAATATAATAAAAAATATTTAATATTATACACATTTTTTAATTTGATATTTCTGGTTCAAGATTGGATCTAATTCCAAACTTCATAAAACTCAAATTCGTTTTCAAGAATTTCAAGCTCAATTATGAATTTGAACATTTTTAATAACTAGATTCAAGCATACTTTTTTTCTGAAACAAATAATAATAAGTATCCACTATCCATTGTAGGTTTAAATTTATAGATGAATCTTATTTTTAATATTTTTATATTGATAATAAATAAAAGAATAGTAATTTTTTTAAGTAAGTTTAGATGATTAAACTACGAAATAAAATAGCAACTTTTTTTGAGAAGAGAAAGAAATTTGGGAAGTAGAAAAAAATACAAACAAACAATGAGTTACTAAAATGAGAAAGATATAGAAAACTATGGAGTTCGATGAGACTTGTGAGAGAAAACATTAAATTACTTTTTTTTTTTTGTGGGTGCACCAGAAAGGGCAAAAAGCCTAAGTGAGAACATTGAATTACTGAAATGAGAGATAGAAAACTATTTGGTAACGAGGAACAAATATTATTTTGTTAAAAAAGAACGTAAATTGACCATCTAAAACATAAAAAAGACCGACGCTAGCATTTAATGGATCTCTAATAACTAAGATGAGGGAAGGTTCGCTATTCTGATTTTCTTACATCTCTACGCCATTAAAAGTCACATGCCAGAGTACAAAACAATCTTTGAAAGCATTTTCATTTGAACATATAACACTCAATGACTCAAACATGAATGACCCAAAAACTAGGTCACGTTAAGAAAATCCAGAATCTCAAGAAATCATTGAGGGAGAAAAAAAAAAAAAAAAGAAAGGCTTGCAAAGACCAGATAGAGCTTCACAGAAAGTTCTTGAAAATTAGGAATCATCCAAAAAGGCTAGCATAAGAGATTTCAACGGTTCACTTAAGACCGTAAAGCTTACGAGAGAACTCCCTTAAATCACGTGCAGCTCTGTACGTAGTTTTTAGTCAGTATTCTTACTGTCCTTAGACGCATTGGGTTTTTACTTTTTAGTCAGTTTTCTTACTGTTCTTAGAAGCATTAGGTTCTGAAAGGGTTTTCAGAACATCAACCAATGCACGCAAACGGTCCCACACATTTACCCCGTACAATGCTTCTACGAGTGATTGCTGAAACTCAAAGCCGTTTTCGGATATGGGATACTGTTAATATGCAAAGACAGATGTCAATATAAGGCAAAAATGATTATGATATGATATATTATGTTAAGTATATGAGGAGTAGGTTTCCGAATCTAACCTGAATAGGCTTTGGTATCTTGGTTTTGATCAGTGGCCAGAATCTGTCCTCTACCACAGATTTAACAAGACAGCATGCTCGTAGCCCTTCTATACCAGCAAATCTTCCGAATCCACTATCTTTTACGCCGCCAAATGGAAGAGACTGCAAACATATGAAAAGACGATGTTCAACGAAGCACATGAAATATAGTATTCCCCCAACTCCACCTTAGTTAAACAAAATGAAGAAGAGTATTAGTGAGCATTTATATTTACAAATCCTTATTTGAGGTGTTGCTGAAAGTTTATGAAGTGTATAAAAAAATTCATTTCTTTTCCTGCATTTTTAGGTACTTGGTTTTGCTTCACAAAAAGATCAAAAAAGCAACTCATGCCCAATTTTAGTCACTTATATTATAAAATACACTCATGACTCAATTTATTAGTAACCACCCACATCCTTTTTATTACATAATTTGATAACTGATACTGTTGATTACCTGACACATATAGTTTGATGCAAAATCATTTATGGCAGCGATTCCACAATGTAATTGAGAAGCTATTGCTCTGGCTCGTCGCTGACTGCCGGAAAACACAGCACACCCAAGGCCATACCTAGAGTCATTTGCAAGTTTAATGGCCTCCTCATCCGTACTAAATTTCATTATTGGGATAATTGGTCCAAAAGCCTGCACATGAACAAGGTTTTAGAACTCATTAATATATCTGTAAAAATTACTAACACGATATTTGGCTTTAGGAGTTTGAAGAGTGGGAAATACTAAGTGAATGAAAAGAAAATACAAAATCCAAAACTTGTTTACAGGCAAGAAAACTGTTGAGGAAAACGATTCTCCTATAATGAGAAGATGTGGTGAAATTTGCATAATTGCAGAGTGAGTAGAGTGTGAATTAGAATCCAAACAAGCTGTCAAAAGGTAATTCTAACACCAACTTTACTTTTCCTCATGATTTTCTTTTCTGCACTAAGATCCTAACACCAAACAAAGTGTAACTAGTATAATATGAGAACGTAGTGACTAATACCTCCTCTTGCATCAATTTCATTGTATGGTCGACATTCACAATTATAGTAGGAGGGAAATACTGATCAACGGCCCCTTCACCAATGTTTCCAACACTTCCTCGAGCAATTATTTCAGCCCCTTTGTCAATGGCATCATTTACCAGACTCTGAAGCCTCTCAGAATGCTCTTGCATGCATATAGCTCCCATGTCGTATTTACCAATAAGCGGAGGGCCCTACAGAATGATAGCTCATCAGGCTTAAAATCCTAATCAATTATCTTAAATTACTGAAAAAATGACCATTAAGAAATTAAATATAGAACTTACAGCAGTAACAGATTTCACAATTCTAACGATTTCAGCAACGAATTTGGAATAGATGTCTTTGTGAACATAGAATCTCTCAGCCCCAGCACAGTTCTGCCCACTTGACTGCAGACCACCCCGTACAGCAATTTGAGCAACCTATGAAATTCATGATTTATTAGGTTAAATTTGAGTCAAGTTTCTAAATGTTCATATTATTGTGGACATAAATTACTTTAGACAAAGCTAATAATGCTAAATGTTTCTCATACATGCTGCACATCAACATCTTCACAGACAATGAAGGCATCTTTCCCTCCAAGCTCAAGAGTAACAGGTATCAATGTGTCCGCAGCATTTCTCATTATCTGCAATGTGAAGCACAAATTAAAATTACCAAGGGAAGCTTAAAACCAGCAATTCTATGCATGATTATATCGATAATTGAACACAAGTAATTTTTCTCAATTTTGCATTCAGTAGCAGCTTTCTATCTCAAGAGAAAATACTTACCATTTTACCCACACCAGGTGAACCAACAAATATAATTTTGTCAACAGAAGACACCAAGGCTTCTCCCGTTTCCGCAAACCTGGCAGGAGATTGAAATTTCATGTTAAATTAATCAAGATAAGCTAGTAGTGAAAATTAAGGGGATAAAGACATACCCTGTTATGACATCAACCAGATTTTCTGGTGCTCCTACAGCAGCAAGAGCGGCTTGTATAATACGAACATAGAAACATCCTGACCAACTTGCATGTTCTGAAACCTGCGGCAGGGAAAACCTGAACCCTTTACCAAAGACTTAGATAAGGATAATTCAATACTATTAATTATTATTGGCTGGTTTCCCATATATTATAAATCCTCTCCTTAGAATTCTTAAAATATTTTGAGCAGGTAATCAATAAAACACTCGAAAGTTTTGACTATTGATAACAGGAAATCTGAGGGCTATGTGGTGACAAGTCAACCTTAATATCAGCAGGTAAATAACAGTTCGAACATCTATTAGTACTTGAGAATTCAGAACATGCCGTATGAAAAAATTATTGTTCTGGAGTTAATATACCTTAACCACAATTCCATTCCCTGAGAAGACTGCTGCCAACATTGGATTAAATATGTTGTGAAATGGATAGTTCCATGAAACAATGGCCCCAACAACTCCAAGAGGATGAAATTCCACTCTGGCTGTCTTGTGAAGCATCGATCTTCCAGTTGACCTGCATGAAAGATGACAATTGTCATGTGTACTATCATCTAGACATGTAGAACATGCACACAAGAATTCAAGTCATTTAGAATAAACAATCGTTTATTGCACTCTAGCAAACTAGCCATCTGGAAATACGAGTCTAATGATGTAAACAAATAATTGGACAACCCGAACCACAAGTGAGAAAAAGTCCCAAGTAACAGACCAAGGCAATAGAAAAAGAAAACTGGTACATGTAAAGTAGTGAAAAGACTTTATTCAATCCAAGACTTTTTAGACTCAGATTAACAGATAATGACGCACGAAAGCTGGAAACAACAAGAAAACCTAAACATGTACGGCTATATTCAGTATGAAATCCGTCATTTTAAAAGACTCAATCACATTAACAGATTATGACTCAAGAAAGCTACAAACAACAGGAAAACAAACCTGTATTCAGGTTTCAGCCACTTTTCACCCTCTGAAAGAAGCCACGTGATTTTCTCACAGGTGGTCATAATTTCTCCCAAAGAAGCATCAACCATGGTCTTTCCAGTATCACGTGAAGAAACCCTAAATGAATTCCATGGATATTTTGGAACTTATTAGATACAGTCGAAAATTGAAAGAGAATGTATTGTACATTCCAGTAATATTGCATCCAATTTTATTTTACTGATGCAAGTATTGTTTATCCACTTCCTAGGATTCACTTTATTTTAACCACTGTCAATCACTATCTGTAAATGTTGGAAGAAAAGGACTCCTCACTCGCAGATTAGCTCCTGGTGTTCAATGATGTACTTCAGAAGAATCCTCAGAAATTGCCGTCTTTGCTTGAAGCTACTCTTTGCCCAAACCTTTTGTGCCTTCCTCGCTTGTGCGACACGCTCCCTAACCTAAGCACAATATCAATGTCAACCAGCTGTATCAACAAGTGATTTTGGGAAGAATATGTATCAAAATTTATTAGTAAATATCAACAAGAATATAAGAGAATATATGACTAGAAATGTATCTGGATCATACAACAAAGACCATACAATCAATACCATGCGGAAAAACTAACCTCATCAGGTTTCAATGCAGGGAAGTAACCTAGGTACTTCATAGTTGCAGGCTCATAGCATTGAACTTTATCTGTCTGTCTTCTCGAAGGTATCTGCAAGAGATTCCCAAACCGAATATCAGAAAACAAACGATTGAATTTGTAACATCTAAACAAGAAATTTACTCAAGCTTCATAACAATAAATGAACATAAACAAGGAGTAAGCATATTTACGGAAACAAATGAAGAATATAATACCTATACTATGAAAGCCTGGAAACACTTCCTAATAAAGTGGTTCCAACCGTATGACATGACCTTGAGAACTTTTTTATTGATGTTATATCATAAATTTCAAATAAAATAAAGGACATTGATATCAGTTTTGAAAGCAGGAGGTCACAAATTGTCCTACACGCAAGGAGCATTTCCAAGAAACCAAAAATGTATGAGTAAACACTCAATGCCTATTTCCTTATTTAGAATAATCAGTAACTTATATTTTCTAATCTGCAGTACTCATAAACTTGACAGATTTCCTAATCTCCTGAGGATCCTAAAAAGTAAAAACTTATAAATCTGTCAACAGTGAGAACAATCAATGAAATACGAGATCAGTAAACGAAACTAGATGAAAATACACAATTTGCACATTAAAAACATGAAAAAATATAAGTAAAGGGAAGGAAGAGGGAGAGCAACATATACATAAATCTTACATAGATGAAGCTGTTTTCCTTCGTCTGATTCTTATCATCCAACACTGACATCAAAAATATAACAGATAATGAGTTATCTCAGACGAAAACACAAACATACACTGTTTCATAAACTATTTAATCCAATCGTTCAAAACAGAGCTTCCGCATATGTCTGTATGTTTGCGACTTACACATCAAAATCAAAATCAGCCACAAGTACATTACGCGAGCATGTTTGTGCGCTTACACATACAAAAACAAAATCAACCTCAAAGACATACACATTTATGAATCCACGCAACTTCAGAAAACTAATCGAGCCTTGCCTAACTTCAAAATTTGCGGGTATCGTTATTTTCGGAAACACTCTGATCGAGCTTCAACGAGCTCTTCAGAAATCAGCCTCATAGTTCGTCAACTTAAACTTCAAACAAACTCCAGAAATGATCAAAAAACACGCATCATCTCGCCTATTACATACATTTGCAGACACAAAAACAAGCATATACACGCACACATACATTCAAAATAACGAATGCATATACGCATATACACAAATCAAACAAGCTCAAAAACACTGCAAAAAGCATACCATCGGAGGCGTCAACGTCGATCGAAGGAACATTCGGCGGAATGAGGATTAGGAGGAACTTGCAGATCGCGAAAGCGAACGCGATAACCATCAGCGGCCACCAAAACGCCATCGTTTCGGTACTCCAATCGATTTCAGGATCTCGAAACCTCCGGATTTAAACCCTAGAAAGAGAAGCACAGCGAATTGTGCAGGAGATTCCGATTCCAATGGTGCGTGCGCATTTCACGAGCAGATGAAGGAAGAAAACAAACAAACAAAAAAAATGCTGAGCTGAATTCAGTGTGAGTTTTTAGTGATTAGTACTACTAAGTGCTGACTCTGCACTGTGCCGTTGTATATATAGTATCAGAAATGTATTTCACATACAACACACGCACTGTGTGTGTATATACTTGTAGATCCATATATATATATATGCACATATAATATGCTATTATGTATGTAAATTTTACTTTATAGGAATTAATTTTGACAGCCTATCGACTTTTACCATACATTTTCATTTTTCACATATATAATTATAAAAAGTTTACATAAAACTATAAATTGTTTGTAATATGAAAAGCCGCGTGCATATTACAAGGATTTACGCATATTATAAGGTTGTAATTGTACAACTTTTTGTGATAAGCAACATTGATTGTTAATTTTTTTAATTACCCGATCAGTGTTGGAAATAGTAGAGGCAAAGGTAGAAAGAAATACGACCCCAACTAATATGCAAATTAGATAAAACATACAGATATAATGAATATGTTTTAAAAGATTTACCATATAATAAGTTTTTATTGTATTTAGTATAAAATTTTTAAATACTATGGATTGTGTCAAAATTCTGTTTAGAAGTTCGGACTAAATTTCGATCTACTGTTTAAATATTTATAATTTGAATGAAGTTGTTCGATCTAGGAATTGACTCTAATTGAGAAGCAAATGTAAGTTTAAGTTCGACATATAACAACATGGGAGTTGACCCAGAGTTGGTACTCCAAAACTCAAGTTAGTATTTCGGATGTAGAAAAATGTTATCGAGTTGAAGAGTGTATAATATTCTTACCTATCGAAATTAATGTTGAGATATTTATACCATAGAGTGTTATGTGGCGACACACACAAAAGAAAAGCATTTAATGCTTTATAGTACCACTATTCCAACGCATTTAATATTTCAATAATTAGGTGGGTTCAATGTATTTACCTATGGTTAGGATCTAAGGTGCTAGTTGCTAGGGTGCTTAAGAATGCTAGGGTATTTATTAGTTGTGTTCGACTTCGACCTGAGATGCTTAAGAATAATGATTGAGGAACGAATTCTATTTCGTGATCGAATATGAAATTATTGGATTTCTCCGGTAGTTCTAACCGGTTGATGGGTAGTCACGATCAATCTACAAGTCCGTCGCTGTGGTTTTGACTTAGATCCTCGTCGTGTCACGTGGCCAAGTGGAATCACGTCAAACACGACACAGTAAAATTAGATTTTCAAAAGTCTTTTATGTATAAAAGAAAAAGAAAAGCATAATGCATTGGACGTGCTAGGTTGGGCCACTTCGATCTCACTTAGGAGGGGTGCCTTTCGGCCCAAGTGGTCAGAGTACGTCATAATTCGTAGTAATGGGGGCCTGCGTTAGCGCGGGCGTGGCCCCGGCCTTTAAAAAGGAAAAAGCAAATCGGGCAAGGCATATGCAGATATGCTTTTTTAACTTTTTACCGTACTTTAATTTGTCCTCTTCGGATAAATAATTCCACACTCTTGATCTTTTTACCTTTTAACAACAGGAAAATGTTTTCCACTAGAGTCCAATCGTGTCTTAATTCCTTGATTTTCAGTGAAGCAAATTCATTAGCTTTCTAATTATCCTTTCCTTGAAGC
>JBBMKE010000008.1:6026278-6043413 GCA_037834125.1 Lippia alba
AGTGATATTGAACCATTATACGATAGTTAGTGTGTAAAATTATATTCTACCTTTATATATTTTATAAGTCATCTAAATAATGTAAACGAAAAATTACCAAATGTCATAGTTTATCAAAATTCCATGGAATATTTTAGGTTGACCTCATTATGCATCTTATTGGTGCCAATTACCTGGAGATACCCCTAGGCCCTATTCTCCTATAGATACTACAAAAGCTCACAACATTTTAACAATTTTAGTCATTTGATCTATTTAACTCATTTAAGTTCCCATATAAGGTTTAAAATTTTATACGTTCAAGAATGAAAATTTGGCTAACCCTCGTCCGTCTTAATTTGATATTCTAACTGTGTATTCATCTTAGTAAAAAGAACTTTTGACCCTCGGATCTCCGAAGTTAAGAGCACGTTATACATATTTGAATTATTTATTATTTTATATTAATTCATGAAATTAAACTATAACATATCAACTTTCAAGATTCACATTCTATCACAAGATTTACTATTTCCAAAAGTCTTTTTTTATTTAAAATTTTGCAATTACTACAAAATCAAAAGTTAAAGGACTCAATTGAAAATTACCAAGAAGTAAAAGGGCCCAATTGCAAAATCCCATACCTTCAAATATTTCCAAAATCAAGGTATCTTTTATAGAAGAGTGGGCGTAAAGATATATATACGGAAACGCATCGTTTCGCTTCTCTCTCTGCCCTACAAAAAACCAAACTACAGTGGTGTATGCAAGAAAAACTCAGAGCTCCCTCCAATTTATCTAAATAATTTATTAAAAATAGTGACAATTCAGCCTCATCCCTTTCATAATTCTCTGAATTTATTCGCCCCTTTTCAAATTTTGAGTTGAAAACATCTGAATTGTGTTTTGTGTCAAATTCGATCCCCATTATACAATTTGCCTCAGTTACTGGCGTCATTACTGCCTCTTTGGAAGCACTGCGTGAGAGGTATACATACAAATTCAGAACCCTAAGAAAAAAGGGAAAATTTAGTGTTTTACGTTCTTGGTAATCCAGGAATTATGCGGGTTGTAATTTTATTGCATGCTGTGGACTGGATCTTAATTTTGCTGAATTTTGTTGTGTTGTAATTGTTTGTTTTGTTGTTCTGGTGCAGTCTGGAGTGTGAAGAAGTGATATTTTAGGGTTTTGTTTTTTCAATGCTGCAGTGTGATGCGCATGGGAGATGTTTGGTCAGTGTTTTGGAATATAAGGTTTTGGGTTAGCGTGCTGAGATTACTTGTAAGGTATTATTTTGTTTTTGCATCCTATTTTTCCGAGTGTTCAAAGATTTGGGCTTACTTGTTTGTGATTATATTTTCTTGCAATATTGAGGTAGTCTGAGTTATTATTTTTGGAATGTGTAATATTTTGGTATATCATTACGATGTTGTTTGGCATTTACGGCCATCCGGATGCAGTTCTATATAATTTGGTATACTTGTTGGATTCATCAAAATCTGCTCTTTTGTTTGATGTAGAATTAATTAACTGTATATATTATTGTAGGGTGTCTTCCGCTCACCTTGTGATGTATAATTCCATTGCTTGGATAAATCAGGATTCGTGAGATATGCTTATGGTTATGTCATGTAGGAGTATCTTATGGTCTTGAGGTCTAGATGCCATTGCAGTAAACAAGAGACAGTTACTGTTATTACTGATAAAAGCGTGAACTTGCTTTCATATATAAAGGTAGTACCATTGTTGTTACTGATAAGTGTATACCCTTGTTTCCATGAGGTGTTATAGGCTATCGGCATTTTATCAATGATGTGGAGGTGTGGTGTAGTGGAGCAATAGGTTAAAGATATCCATTTATCAGATTGTTCCTTTTCTCTGGAAGTTACGAACAACAATTGTATACATACTAGGATAGTATTTTGTCCATCTTAAATTACGAACTTGTTTAACCTTGAAATAGGTCATTTGAATATTATATTTAGGGTTTATTTTGGACCCAATCCTATTTGCCGAATTTTGTAATTTACCTGGCTTTGATTTTTGCTTTTTCGTTTTGATATTTCGGTAGAGCATTGCACCCTTTGTCTTGGCAATAGATGAGTAATTTTCACTTTTTTTTAGGTTACGTCATGTCTGCAAAGTTAGGAAGAACTCTTCTTCTCGTTTCATTTTCAATTTTTTTATTATGTTACGATTCTATTGAAATATTTTCTTGTTTGTGGCTCATACAGTTACTAGGATTACCTCTCATTAATTAATTATTGACCGCTACTTTTAGCTCTTAGATTTGTACTTCTAATATTATTTGCTGAAGTACATCATCAATTATGGGTGAATATATAAATTTTTGTTGTGAGAAGACTGAGTGGCGTGTTATTAAACCTTTCAGGTTATATGGCTCTTCGGAAATATGTTCCCTCTGGTAATGCAACTCCAGTCAATATTAAATCTTTGAGTTTCTCCAATAAGGAGAATGGGAAGGCCAATGAGGCAGAATTGCAGAAAAGACCTACGGTGGCGGATGTGGATGTTGACCTCAGAGAGGTATATTTTCTGATTATGCATTTTCTGTCAGCTGGACCATGCCACAGGACTTATGGGCAGTTCTGGAATGAACTCCTGGAGCACCAACTTTTGCCTAGAAGATACCATGCTTGGTATTCACGCAGTGGGATGCGCAGTGGAGATGAAAATGATGACGGGATGTCTTTTCCTCTAAGTTATAATAAATTGGTGGAGAGGTAACTTTCTTTTTTTGATTATTTTTTTTTTCGTTGGAACTTGGCTTAACATACTCCAACTTTTGTTATTGACATGTATTGTGATGGTTTCTGTCTGGAGTAGATGATGACTGAAGTTTTGCATTTCAGTGCATGCTCGTATTCTTCATTTTCTTATTTGATTTCACTCTGTTGTTCGATAATTGCAATGTAACCTATGTTCTTAGGCACCCCCATGTTGAAAAAGATCACTTGGTAAAGCTTCTGAAGCAATTAATCCTAAGTTCTGGTGCTCCTTCACGAGGCTTACTTGGTGGAAATATAATGAGTGCAGCTAATGTTCCTACACTCCTGGGAACTGGATCTTTTTCACTTCTTGCCAGTATGTAACAATATCTTGTTTCTTGTTCTACATGTATTAGGTCCCACCACATTCTTAAAACTTTTAATTTATTAGATAGGCTGCTTCAAAAAATCCAGTTGGGATTTTATCGAGGAAACTCACTATTTCTTCCCCTTTTTATGTGGGCTACAACCACTGTTACTTAATAGTAGACTATGTAGAGATTATCCGTGCATTTGTTCTTGTTGTAATTAATTCTCGGAAAGCTTCTGATATGCTCTCTCTTGGTCAAGGTGATCACAATGAGAGGAACAGCAATAGTAGACGCCCTCCAAGCTACATGCGCTGGCCTCACAGACAGGCAGATCAAGTGCGTGCTTTATGTTTGAGGGAAATTGGTGGTGGTTTTCCTAGGCATCATCGTGCAACATCTACTCGTGCTGCTTGTTATGCAATTGCCAAACCATCCACCATGGTGCAGAAGATGCAGCATATTAAAAATGTTAGGGGACATCGTAATGCTGTGTATTGCGGTAAATTTTCACCTCTGTATATATTGTTCTCCTTGAGGGTCAGAAGTCGGTTAAATTTTCGTAGTGCAGCACTTCTTGGTGAATCAACGTCATGGATCTAGATTATGCAGTGGTTTTTGTTATTATACCTTCTCGCAGGGTGCATTTTATTGTTCTAACAATTTTCATATTGCCCCTTCCTTCTCCATCCATGCATTCTTTTTAATTTTTTATACACAGCTCTTTTTAAGTTGATTTGTATGTCAGGATTTGTGAGCACTGCTATTAGATTATCTAAAAGGTTCGCTTGCCTGCAGCCATATTTGATCGGTCGGGAAGATATGTTATCACTGGTTCTGATGATCGTCTTGTTAAAATTTGGTCAATGGAAACTGCATATTGCTTGGCCAGCTGCCGAGGACATGAAGTGAGTAAAAATTTGGTCTTGAGGCCTCCCCACTTCCCCTTCCTTATCTTGTATTTATTTGACTTATATCTGTTAAATCTTTTTCGTCTAGGGTGACATCACTGACCTGGCTGTGAATTTGAACAATGCTTTAGTGGCCTCTGCTTCCAATGACTGTATAATCCGAGTTGTAAGATCCTGTTTTTAGCATTTTCTTTTATTGCCTTTTCTTATTGGCCAAATGAGTAACTATCTTTCTTAATGACAGTGGCGTCTACCTGATGGGGCACCTATCTCTGTACTACGGGGTCATACAGGAGCAGTTACTGCTATTGCATTCAGCCCTAGACCTGGCGCATTCTATCAGCTTTTGTCGTGAGTCTTGTTTTTTGTTCGATATATTGTTTGGTTGACCTTCTCATGAGTTCTGATTTAGCCATTCTGCATGCTTACTTCTTTAATGCTCACAACTCGCAACACACACACGCACACATGTACACTCTCATGAGCAAACCACCTCATGCAGATAATTTTATACTATGAGCCATCACAACAGCTTGTGCGATTCTCTAGTCAAGGTGTGAGCATCAAATGGAAAATCTAATTGGAAATTTTTGTGCAGAAGTTGTAGTTTTGGAACTACAGATTGTGCTGCCTCCGTGTAACCTGGAACTCTTTCTAGCACTTTTGGCCTCCATAGTTTTTAATCTAATTTTCTTTTTTTTTTGGCTATCTAGATATGATTTTGCCTGAACATTAGGAAAATTGTTTTAGGGAGCGGGTCCATGGCCTTCATTTTTGCCTTCGGTTAAAAAAACTACTTTCTTACTTTCGGCTCTTAACCTCATTTGTTGTTTTTTCGTCTATATTTTCTTGGCAGGTCCTCTGATGATGGGACTTGTCGAATTTGGGATGCCCGAAATTCGAACTTCGCGCCACGAATATATTTACCAAAACCTCCTGATTCTGTAGCTGGTTCGTTGCTGCTTCCATTGAATTTGTTTTTTCACTTTGTTGGTTTTTTAGTATTACATGTAGAATAATCTGAGTGCTACAGGGAGAAACAATGTTGCCTCATCTAGCGCCACTCAACAGACCCATCAGATTTTCTGTTGTGCATTCAATGCAAGCGGAACAGTTTTTGTCACTGGCAGCTCTGATACTCTTGCAAGGGTATAGTTTATTGTTTCTATGTGAAATTATATCTTGGGCTTGTCATTCTCATGTGTCTCAGATGAGAAACATATGCACTTCTGCATAATTAATTCGGTGACGTGTGATGATATTTATAAAACCATATATCTGATCATAGGAGTAAATGACTATTTAAATTCCTACTCTGTGTGCATGTGCGTTATGATGTTTTTAGTCTTATTGGATCCTGATCTTTTACAGGTTTGGAATGCTTGTAAACACAGCACAGATGATTCAGAGCAACCTAATCATGAGATAGATGTCTTATCTGGTCATGAGAATGATGTAAATTATGTGCAGTTCAGGTTTGTCAGTTGATATTATTCCTGTGTGATTTTGTCAGGGTTTATGCACTAACATATTTCTTTGTGCTGGGATGCAGTGGCTGTGCGGTGGCTTCTCGTTTTTGTTCCTCCGATGCCGCAAAGGAAGACAGTTTACCAAAATTTAAAAGTTCAGGGTGGGTTATCACAAATTCATGGACTGCACCTTCTTCGAAAATGTTGCATATGTTCTTGTATTTATTCCAATAACTAAAAAAATTTATGTTTTCGTTGGTTGATTTTCAGGTTCAATCACGATAATATTGTCACCTGCTCTCGCGATGGTAGTGCCATCATTTGGATACCAAGATCTCGCAGATCACATGCAAGTTTTTATTTTTTACAGATTGTTCTGTTTGGTAGTATACTAGTATTGAAGTTTAGAAATATTTATTTCATCTGCCTCTTTATAAATCTACATTATGTGATTTACTTCTTTTCTTGTAACATTGTGTTTGCAGGGAAAGACTGGGCGGTGGATAAGAGCATATCACCTGAAAGTACCACCACCGCCAATGCCACCTCAACCCCCTCGTGGAGGTCCTCGTCAGAGAATTCTTCCTACTCCTCGTGGTGTAAATATGATAGCATGGAGTTTGGACAATCGTTTTGTTCTTGCAGCAATCATGGGTATGCTGCTTATATTTATGTGATTTGTTTGGAGGATTTAAACATACTTCTGTTAGCCCAATTGGGTGATCCAATTTTTGTATGCTAGAATTGAACTACTTCATGCAAGAACCACAAAATAGATTTTATCTTCTGTTCACGCTCAGAGATAGTTGGATACTTCTCTTTGGATGTGGTTACCATACTTACACTAGGTTTCCACTTATTTGCAGATTGCCGAATATGTGTTTGGAATGCTGTTGATGGTAGCTTAGTTCATTCTCTGACTGGTCATACTGATTCTGTAAGTTCTTTCCCATGGTTTGCCTCTGCAAATACTTCTCAATGCATTAGCGGTGGTGCTTATTTGCGCACTTGTTTTGGCATAAGTTGCTGAATTTCGCACTCGCTTGTCATATTTGTTTCTTTTGATATTCATGGAGGATGATCTGACATTTTCCCATAGCTTACATATATTGGAATAAATATCTGTTTCTCTTGATACTCAAAGCTAATGGAAACTGTATATAGGTATACAATTTAGAAAATGTCTATGTATATATTTATTTTGATTTACAAATTTAAGTGCATGCGTAAGTATTTGCATTTGGAAAATGTACACTAGTATTACAAGCTTTTTTGTTTGGTTCCCGTTACAAACTATTATACAATTATCACCAGTATAGTATAGTAGTATACTATTGTATCAGCCTGTAGCTAATTTTTTTGGAAATTTTACTTTCTGCAGACTTATGTCCTGGATGTGCATCCTTTCAACCCTCGCATAGCAATGAGTGCTGGATATGATGGGAAAACAATAGTGTGGGATGTGAGTTTTCAGTTTTTTTTGTTCATTTTCTGGTTCAAGGAGAGCTTCTTTTATTGCATTACTCCTCATAACTTCATCTCCTCTCGTTCTGTCCCTATATCTGCAGATATGGGAAGGCTCACCTATTCGGACATATGAAATTGGTCCATTCAAGCTGGTTGACGGGAAATTTTCACCGTGAGTTGATCTTCCTATAAGAAACTCTTTTGGTTATCATTTATATTGGTATTTGGTTGTTCACACATATTTTCTGAACTCTGAGCTTTCCTTTCAACATCATGTTTGATTTTGACAACTAGCATGTGAAAAATTCATTGCTAATGAATTGAAGTGATATCATTGCACAATGTCATAGTTTTCTATAATACACGGTTTTATATGTGCTTGTCTTAGGATAAGCATGATGCTTGATAAGATGAGGTAAAATATGCATTTGGAGATCTAGAATATTGAGGCGAATTGCCGTAACATGGTGAATGTGGTTCTGTCATCTGGAGATATGGATTTATTTATCTAATGTTGAGGTTAATGTGATTTTTTTATCATAGAGATGGGACATCCATTATTCTTTCTGATGATGTTGGTCAATTATATATATTGAGCACTGGACAAGGTGAATCCCAGAGTGATGCTAAATTTGATCAGGTAATATATTATGCCAGCATTTTTTGTTTATCTATTGATTGATATAATTGCTGATTTTCCTTATGTGGTAACAGTTCTTTTTAGGGGATTATCGCCCTCTTATTCAAGATACACATGGAAATGTTCTTGACCAGGTCAGCCCCTGCATCCTTTCTTGGTGACTATTTGTTTCGCACTGTATTGGTGTTGTGTACTTCTATGTTGCAAGTGATTCCACTCTTCAGTTATGCAGCTTTTGCTTTATTGACTTGATGGTTATACATTAGATATATCATTTCATTTCTAAAGTCATTACATTTTTGGATGCTTTTTTAACCTGATCACAGTGATGACACTTCTATTTTCATTACAGGAAATGCAATTGCCTCCTTACATCAGGAATTTGCAAGATCTCCTCTGTGATTCTGGTAAAACATTTTAGTCTTTCTGATCAATCTTGTATTACGTACTTACCATTCTGTTACTGATTTGTTATTCCTCATGATTTCTTTGTGGGTTTGGCTATTGCAAGGAATGATTCCATATGAAGAACCATACCAGAGCACATACCAGCGAAGGCGTTTGGGAGCTCTAGGGCGTGAGTGGCGACAACCATCTTTCAGATTTGCTATTGGGGTGGATTTCAGCCTAGACCCAGACTATCACATGCTTCCCATTGTAGATTTGGAAACATTAATTGAGCCACTGCCTGAGTTTGTTGATGCAATGGACTGGGAACCAGAAGTTGAGATACACAGTGATGATAATGATTCAGAGTATCACATAACTGAGGATTACTCATCTGGAGGTGAACAAGCAAGTTTGAGTTCTGCTTCTGATGAGCACGAGTGTAGTTCGGAGAACAGTGATGTGGAGGAGTCGCACAGAGATGGCCTTCGCAGATCAAAGAGAAAGAAGCAGAAGGTATATGCCGAATCTTTTGTTTGTTAGTCTCTTTTGTGTCCGTTTGTATGTATGTTTAAGGATCTTATGCTGAAGCTGATATTGCGATATTTCGGTATGATGTTATATATAACTGTAAATATTTTATTCCCATGTTTTAGATGGAGATAATGACATCCTCTGGGAGGCGTGTGAAGAAGAAGAATTTGGATGTGTGTGATGGAAGTTTAGTTAAGAAAAAGCATAGTAGAAAATCACGAAACGGCAGAGGATCCTCAAGTAAGAAGTCTTCATCCAAGTCAAGGCCTCGGAGAGCTGCTGCCAGAAATGCACTTCATCTGTTCTCACGAATCACAGGAACATCACCAGATGCAGATATAAATGGCTCGGATGTTGAATCATTTGAGAGTGGATCGACACTGGAAGACTCAAGCTTTGCAAGTGAAGAATCAGATGTATCATTGCAAAAGGAGTGGTATGAAAATTCCAAGGGAAAAGAAATTTCCTTGGATCAGTCTGTGGGTGTCTATCAACCTCATTCTTCATATCCCGAATCCCATTTGACTACTACTACTACTACAAGGAAGAGATTAATTCTAAAATTGCCAAACCGTGATTCAAGTAAATTATTGTCTCAGCAAAACTCGGGGTTGAAGTGTGATGAAAGCCTAACTGCTATAACAGGCTCGTCATCATCTAGAAATCCAGGAGCAAACAATAATAATTCAGATGAGGAGGAATGTCGTGCTGGTGATGCTTACAGGCGTAACAAAGAAAGACTCAATACAGGGCAGGCACCTATGGCTGAAAATCATTTAGATCTTCTTGGAGCACACAAAGATGGTTCAATTACTACATGGGGAGGAGTCAAGGCTCGCACCTCCAAGAGGTTGAAGGTGGGAGAACCCTCTTCAGCAGGTTTAGTTGCTGGATCTGGTTCTGTTCTCGATCAGCATTTCAAATCAGAAAATATTCTCAATAGTCCAAAGCTTGAGAAGGAACTTGGAACAGAGTCCCCACGTTCAAGAATCCAGAATCAGGGAGAAAACTTGGAAGAAGCTGTTCGTAAGGAAGAAGATTCTTGTAGAACCAGTATGCCTGAAAGTTTGGAAAGACCAGAAAATGTCGACAAGGATGGTGAATCCTTGAGTCGGTCTCATGAAGTTTGTAATGGTACAGCTCCTTCTGTTTCCTGCACAAATGGGACCGAAAACCACCTTAAATTGAAAGAAAATGGTACTCACACTCCTACAAAACTGCGAATAAAATCTGCTACCCTTTCAAGAAACTCCGACAGCCCCAGTAAAACTGAATTGGCATGTCCATCGGAGGACATGATCAAACCTGATGCAATAATTTCAAACCCTAACACAGAAAATAATTTACATGCTCCTGCATATGATCGTGCTGAAGCTCCATGCTTGGAAAATGAAGGATCAGAAGGTCTATTAAATGGAGCTTCATCCAGTTCTGTGTTAGACGACTCATCGAAATTGGATTCTAATAAAAGGATGTTTACTGCTGTTTATAGAAGATTAAAGTCTTCTAGAAGTAGAAGTAGTAATCCAGAAGGATACCTTGGTAACATGGAAGCAAGTCCTTCTAATGCTGGGAAACATAATCTAGACGAAGAAATTGGTGTCCCACCAGAAGGGACTCGTAGGGCCAGGTCAATTCGATTGAGGTCAAATCAAAACATGTCAGGGAGCAACTTCAAATTTATGGAGCCACATGATCATTCAGAAGATAATAATTCAATTGATGTTGACAAGGCTTCTTCTCCGAGTAGAGGTGAAGAGAATGGTGAAGAGAATGGTGAAGTATGGAGAACAGCATCACGAAATTCTAATCGATTAAGATCCAAACGTAGCAAGAAAGGTGGTAATCATAATCGCTTTGATAGTAGCCCACCAAGGAAATCTACTCAAACTGGAAAGAGTTCATGGTTGATGCTGTCTGCTCATGAGGAAGGATCTCGATATATACCCCAGAAAGGGGATGAAGTTGTATATTTGCGCCAGGTACTTAGATGCTTTTTTGTTTAAATTGAAATAATTTTTGAACATATTAGAATTGAAACATGACCGTACAAACTAAAAATGAATAAAAATATCACTAGAAAGAACAACGTCCAGGTGATGTATATATATATATATGGACACTTGCTGCCGACCTCGCTGATTCATTTTCTTTTTTATAATACTATTATATTAAGTGGGAGGCCTTATGGAAACTGCCTTTCGATCTAGCCTTTATTTTTGTCTGAAAAAAATTCATTTTTTGTTCTCTCCTCTCCTCGTAGTTTCCTTCTCTGTCGGAATCTCTATCTCCTTGCTCCATCCCTAGCATTTCAAAAAAAATTATACTATTTGAAATAGTTTGGTCTTTTACATATCAGTAATGTAATAAATAAAGAAAAACTAATTTCATATAAAAGTTCAATAAATTTGTATGATTAAGTTATCAAAATTAATATGTTAACTCATTGCGCTTTTATGTTTTTATTGCACACACGTCGAGTGTGTGCCTGGCTGATGGTAGTTAACTTTCTGGTTTTATACTCCCTCCAGGGTCATCAGGAGTACATGAGTTACTTCAACTCAAGAAATCCAGGTCCTTGGGAAACCATGAAAAGAAACATCAGAGCCGTTGAATTTTGTAGGGTTGAGGATCTCGAGTATTCGACACACCCGGGTTCTGGGGAGAGCTGCTGTAAAATGACACTTAAATTTACAGATCCTTCTTCTGATGTAGAGGGTAAATCATTTAAGCTTACTTTACCAGAGGTGAGTGGATTCCCAGATTTTCTTGTTGAGAGAAGTAGATATGATGCTTCTGTGGCAAGAAATTGGACTGCCCGAGATAAATGTCAAGTGTGGTGGAAGAACGAAGGAGAAGAGGATGGGAGTTGGTGGGAAGGTAGAATTTTAAGTGTGAAGGCAAAATCCGTTGAATTTTCTGATAGTCCTTGGGAAAGGTATGTTGTGAAGTACAAAAGTGATCCAACTGAAACTCATCATCATAGTCCTTGGGAGCTTTACGATACTGGTACTCATTGGGAGCAACCTCGCATTGATGAGGATTTAAGGGATAAACTTATTCATGCTTTGACCAAGTTAGAGCAGTCTGGATATAAATCCCAGGTAAAGAGAGGCATTTTGTGTGTAAAAGTGACAGATTTTTGTAGGATTGGAAATTGGGTTTTATTTTGTTTTTTAAAATTCGATTTTTCGTGCAGGATTATTATGGGATCAACAAATTGAGACAAGTTTCAGAGAAGACGAGTTTTATTAACAGGTTTGTCCTTGCCCGTCATCACTTTTTGAAGAGCTACTAATTTCATCCGCACTTGTGTTTGAATGAATTTCTCTATGCTACCACACGTGTGTGTGAGTGTGTCTTTATATATATCTAGCGTCTAGTCAATGTGCCTGTGCAAAGTTTGTAAGATGTATTATCAATTATATGCGAATTTTGCAGTATTTGTTACATTCTTTTAATATGAATATAAAATTTTCGGTGCTTCTTAAATGAGCAATTTGTGAAAAGCAGGATAATTAAATAAGATGAAATTTTAAATTATAAAATATCAATTTTAACAAATAAGATTGTTCAAAATACTGAATGTTGGAAGAGACGATGATTTGCACGAAAATAAAGTCTTAACACTTAAAGGTCAATCTAGATAAAAAAGAACGAAGGTAGTTAAATAACAGCATAGATATATCTTTTGTTTGGTTCTATTGATCTATTCTAAATTGAATATGTTTCCAAGGTTTTAAATACATTTCCTTTTACAGGTTTCCTGTACCCTTGTCTCTGGAAGTTATCCTGTCTAGGTTAGAGAACAATTACTACAGAAGCCTGGAATCAATGAAGCATGATGTCGAAGTGATGCTGTCGAATGCCGAATCATACTTTGGCAAAAACGCCGAACTCACAACCAAGATGAAACGATTGTCCGAATGGTTCAGAAAGACGTTATCGTCTTTATAGCGTTAGGGAACACAATTTTGTAGACAAAATTAGCCTTCTCCCTCAACTGAAATAAAGCTCCTGCTCTCTTGTATATAACCTCTCTCTCTCCCTTTGCTCTTATTATCAATTTTTCTCCTTTTTATTTTTATTTTTATTTTTTTCTTCTCCTTTTTATACATAAAGACTAGTGTAGATTGGGGTTGCCCAGTTCAGGAGTTTTACCAGAATTAACTGCCCGGTGGAAGATCACCAGCAAAATTCTTTCATGTATAGTTTTGAATCTTATGGAATATAGATCATCAGTTGAAAATTTATTTAGAAAGTGAAAATTTCATAATTGAGTCTTGGATCACTTCGCCCACATTATGTTGTTTTTGGGCATTTATTTGCATATATATGAACATTATTGTATAATTTTTACTCAGTTCTTTTAGTTTTGAACTTTTGATCAAATTTCTATGGTCAAATAGGGTAGCTATGAGTTTAAAATATGTCGATTAAATCAGAGATTACAATGTGCAGTTTTGTAGAGGCATTGATGTATTGTACATCTTTCTTCCAAAGGGGTTCACGATCTCCGGTTTCATATTAGTTTTCATCTTCTGTTTCAATCACATATACAGTACCATATATATATAAATAGATGGTCTAGAATAGGAGAGAGAAATAATTAAGATACGAAAGAATTTAAAAGCATTTATACACATGATGAGTATATATGAGTGAAATAGGAGATAAAACATAAATCCCAGTGAAATAGGAGATGACACACAAATACCAAATACGTAACCAGTATATGTGAGTCAAACAGGAAACAAAACACGATTATGAACCTAAGATCCCAAGCCCCTGCAACGACGTGCAATGCAATTATTCTTCTATTACATGACAAATTATGACAACTTCAATACTACACACAACAAAACTGTGACATTGCCAAAAATGACAAAAATAGACTCCTTGAGCATCCCTTCAAATCATTACAGAAACAAAAAGAAGCATCAAACCTCAAAACTCCCCTAAATTCATTGTCTTTTTTCATCAACCTTGTCAGCCACAAACAGTCCCCTATCCAAAATCCAATCCTGTATCATAACCTGAGCATTCACAGGCTGATCAGTAGGCACAAGATGACCAGCATTCAACACCACAACATGACTCAAATTCTTCCATCTCTGCACATAGCCAGCCAAGTTCCCATCCTCCCTCCAAATCTTCCTCTCAGCTTCCAAAAACGCGCCGACCCCGTCCCACTTCATCTTCTCCACCCAAACAAGAGTCGACAACACGCCGTCCCTCAAGTCGCACTGCCCTTGGTACAGCAAAACCTTGGTCTTCCTAACCAAGAATTCCACCTTATCCCTAACACTCTTCATAATATCATCGTGGAGAGCCGACCCCACCGCGCCACTACACAGTTCGAAAACCAACGACTCTTTAACCCCTAGCGCCCTCTTAACCTCCACATTGTTCAAAAACTGCGCCACGACACGGTTTGGATACGGCATCAGCCTCCTGAAATCATACAGTGTGGCTAGACCGGTCATGTTTGTCAACGTATCCAAAACACTGGTTCTTGCGGTACTCGCCTCACTCCATTTCCCACTCCTCACATACCCCACAACCTCAAACTGAAGTTTCTCCAAAAGGGTCATTTGTTTTTCATTGATTAAACCTAGGTTGTAAGAATTCACAGCAAAAGTTGCCACTTGGATCTCAGGATCAGTTAATCCATTGCCAATGGCAATACCACCCAAGTTTATTCTCTTCTCTTTCGGCAAAAGGGCGTTTTTCTTGATGATGTAATATCCAAGAACCGGGAGATATTTGCCGGCGTAGCTCTCACCGGTTAAATAAATAGGCCTGTTTTTGAAGGATTTATCAAGGGAGATAAACCTGTTTATGGCTGTAATGAGATGTTTAGCTACATCAACTTGGTTTCTTGGGATATCTTCAGGTGAAGCAGCAATGCTGAATCCAGTCCCAATGGGATTATCAAGGAAAAGTAGGCCAAAAAGTTTGTTCCATGAGCCTGGATTGGGTTCAAGATTGAGTTCTTGATTCAAGATCCATGGACCGACCTCGCGGAAGTTCCCTAGCATGGACGAGCATCCGGGGCCTCCTTGGAGCCAGACGAGGATCGGGGTAGTGTGTGAAAGTGGAGGTGTGTTATTGTGTGAGGATTGGGATTCATAGTATGTGTAGAAAATGGCTGAGCCAGTGGTGGAGTTGACTGTTAAGTAGCCTGATTTGGTGGGGAGGGCCTGTTTCGGGTAGGTTGTCGCGGCGGCGACGTGGCGGAGGACAGCGGAGACGAGGAGGAGGAGGTGAAGGAGCTTGAGAAATGGTGGAGATTCCATTTTCTTGGAAGTTATGGGAGTTAAGTGTGGAGTTAAAGAGTGTGTGTGAACTTCTTATATAAGATGCTAAAAGAGCAAATTTGGCCTATCCTTGTCTGACCTTGGTTTATTTATATCCAATTTATTTCTTGCTTTGCAACTGAAATATTGGTGTGGAAAATTTGTCTTTTTGACTATTTAATTTGACATTTTATTTAATATTTTTAATAAGAAAAGGGGTTCGTACTTGTACAAATCATGTGTATATAGTTGACCTTTGACAATCTTGTCAGTTCACATGACGATGTTCTCTTAATTACGAGATTATCTTTAATTTAAACAGTATTAGTTCAAAGCAAAATCTTGGGTTGATTTGGTTAATGAACATGGATGTATTAAATTGGGAATAAAGCTTTGGTTCACGAATATTTTTCAAAATATCCTCTTATTAAATTATATTGTGTCAAATATTTATATTCGACACTCTTCAAATGATATCTTTTAAAAAAAATTATATCATTGTCTATGTATCAATGCTTCATGGTCTTAGGGAAGACTTAATGAAGTGGGACGAGCCTCCGGCCGGAATGTAGTTTGGGTCGTCCTTTGCACCGCTTGCGGCGCCTTACAGACCAAAAAAGAAAATGCTTCATGGGAATAGACCCGTTATTAAGGAAAGAAAATTAATAGTGTAAATTAATGATAATTAGCTTATGATGATGCAGCTAATGACGCTTTAGGTCTTTAGATCACAGAGTATTGGACAAAGTGTGCATTATTTTTAATATGTTTGTGATCACGTTATTAGTTCGATGCTTCTAAAATAAACAAGATTAGTTGGCTACCAGGCCTATGGCTGCTGACCAATTTAGTATGATGGGCACATTAAATGTATAGTCAAATAAGCAATATTAATAAAGGTGGGGGTTGGGGTGGGGTGTATCTTTCAGTCAAACAAAATAACAAAAAGATCCCTTTTAATATTTTGACTCTATATTAAATTAATGAGATAATTACATTGGAACATGCTGAGTTCTCGGCTTCTCGCCTAATTACACAAATTTCTTGGTGTTTGATAAATTATAAAAACTTCCCCTCACATGTTTTGACATTTGAAAAAAAGAATGCTGTTACGAATATGATTGGTAAATGTGAAGGAAAGAGAGAATATTCATAAAATAAAAGAGCTGTCATAGCAAATGTTTAATCTAGATATAGTACACATTTTTTAATAGGAGAAGCTTTTGTAGTTATCCCTATATAAACTTAAACGTTATAAACTTAGAGCTCTTGAGAATGCAAATTGCCATAATAGTAAAATCCCAAAAATATCACAAAGTGGGCATAATCTAGTAGTTCGTCGCTATGCTAGCTTAACCAAATGTCTCGAGTTCGAGTTCCTGAGAACAACCATTGGTAGGGAGACCTTTACACCCTAAGGGTCCGTCCCAACTCGACTCATAAAAATGAACTAGAAAACCAAAAATAAAAGAAAAAAGGAAGAGTAAGTTCGTGCATGTGATAATGGAAACTGAACTATAATTGCATCTCTCTACTAAAGCAAAGTGCTATAATTGTGCTCATGGATTTGAAATCGACTTGCACACAGAGTGAGCTACAAAAGGCATGAAATTGTTAGCTTTTTGGGACCATTTGTCTCTAGAAAAAGCTCGTCCCCCACACCCACTATCTTGATGTATGTATGTAGGTTTGACATATTGAATTCACACAAGAAAAGCAAGAATTCAATCATGAAATGTTCACCACTTCTGCACATGCAAAAATTCCCAGCTTTTCAGGTCAGTGTGAAAACTAAAAAGACATAATAATAGACAAGAACCAACATTAGGAGATGAAAAATGGAGTATTTTCTAGAAGACAATCAATTAACTTCAGAAAGCTCTACCAATAGAGCAAGTACAACCATATCAACCATTTGTCATTAATGGCGTATGATAATTTCCCATTGGCAATTTCAAACAGAGCAGTTAATGAGTCTTTTCTGTTCCTTTTTTTTCTCTTTTTTTTTCATTAGTCAAAGAGTTTACCAATTAGCTTCATCAGTCTACAAAACGTTGCATCAATCCACTTGCATGAAAGAAAGGGAAGTGTTTTTCAATCCCTCCAGCGATGCCCGCAGTTTGGATTGCAGCAAACGAAGAACAGAGTCATCCCTTCTTCTCCTCTAGCAGTTGCCTGCGTATTAGTGGTAGAATATTGGGTAAATAGAGATTATGTAAAGCTAAATTGTTGAAATGTTGAGGTTGAATTTTGGGAAGTACCGAGATCGGTAGAGAGTCGAGACTATGATTGTCGTTAACTCGTAAATAAGAACTATGGCAGATGTTGTACTATATAAGATGATTCTTTTG
>JBBMKE010000008.1:6059592-6084708 GCA_037834125.1 Lippia alba
TTCTTCATTAAATTAAAGTTCGTTTTTTGAAATTTTACCCTTTACGAGGGCAAGTATTAATTATTTTACATCGATTCTTATTTTATTAGTTTATACTAATTAGTTGATTCAAAATTTTGCACCATCATAACCTGCATTTCACAATCAATTTCAAACTACAGCAGAAACTTAATTTTTAAATGAAATGTAATCATAGCATTGTTATGATGAGTTATGCGAATGAAGTTAGAATTTAACCGTAAAACAATCGGTGATGAGATAATTTTTTAATTTTAATTTCAGGGTATGAATTTTTTCAATAAGGAAAATTTTTATACTACTAAGTAAAAGAATTTACAATTGATTGTGTCTGTATAGTTGATAACATAAGCAACTTATTAGGGATCAAAGTTACGTATCACCAACAGTTAAATACTTAATATAGTACAATCCGAATAGTCTTATTATTACTATTAATAGTATGGGGGAAAAGAAATGAAACTATATTATGGTACAGTACCTCGAGATTAATTAGACACATTTAAATTACCAGAAAAACCTTGATTCTGAAAGCGTTCGAGAGGCCGCCGTGAGGGCTAAACCGTAAAATGGCTTGATTATTGTACTTAAACTTGATTTTTTTTTTGTCTTTTTGAAAATCAAGCACCTCAAAAAAGAATATTATTACAAATTATGAAGAATAATAAGTAAAATACAAGGGTTTAATTACGATCTTATCTTAGATCTAGTAGCAGAGTTAAGGGGAGGTATACTGACCCCTTCAATTTCGAATTTCCACTAAAAATTTTATTTATAGACTAAAAGTACAAATAAAATTTTATTATAATCTTTTTACTTTTCAGTAAAATTATTACTATTTTTTAGTTTTAAGTCTCGTCTCTTTATTAAGACTTTGATTACTCCCTTGGTAGTTCTATGGATGACAATGTTGTCGGTGTGATGCGTTTTCCCAAATATATGTACTAATAAAATAAATTTGAAATTATATATTTTCAATTTCATAATTTCTTTATCCCGTACTCAAGTTTTACTTTATGTTAGTTCTAGTAGTGAAGTTGCTAATTTTTCTTAGTCCAGCCAGGATTCACGTGTATTATTGAGCTACATTGTATTTTTGTACCATCAAACTCGTGTATAATTTGAAGCACAATTTCAAATTTTCAATAAATCAACGAATTAACTTTCAACCTCCTTGATAAATCGGTCTATATTGACTGCTTAGATCAATATATATATACATAAGTTATCTAATGGTCTGGTATTTTAGTCTCTTGATATGCAATTATTATTAATGTATAAAATTTTATATTTTAATAGTTTAACCTGATCCATATCATAACACGACATAATAACATTAAAAAGGTGGTATAACATGGATCATTTTTACACGAGTTTTTGTTTTTAAGATAGCAATGTAATGTAGATAGAGGCATGTGACCGTTCAAGTTCAAGTTGCATACTTCACAACACAAATTTTGACTAAAGTTTATGTGTGGCATATTTTAACCTTATTTTCCTCAGTTGTGAGTAAATTCGTGTCACGTTTCGTCCTTTAATTGAGGTACATCATTTAAGTTCGAACTTAAATTTCTTCAAATTTTAGCTACAAGATTAAAGCAACATATTATGTAGAATAAAGAGGAGAAACGAATTAATGATACTGAATTTTATTTTGACCTATAAAATGCAAATTGTTCCCCAAATTGTTCAGAAAGCCCAAACATACACATAATTCATAGAGTTTCATCCTTGGCAAAAAACACATAATTGTAGAATCTTTGATTTCATTTAGGCAAGTTAGTAAAAAGTATCTATAAACAATCATCCCATTACATGAGTCGATCAATAAATCCTCATCCCATGAATTGAACTAACGGCGTGATAAATTCTTGCCCGCTAATTTCATACTCTCCACATAAAACTGGAGATCAGCATCAATGAGATGTGATCGTTGTCTTCATCAACATACTTAAGTTTAAACCTCCCCATCATGTCCAAATTTAGTCTGGTGGCCACTTCTTTGGCTAGATTCACAAGTCCTGATGAGAGACAAAACTGAAATTTTACAATTTCGTTTTTGTATTTTGCCTTCACAATCACCACATCACTCTTTGGTAAGATACCGCATTCTTGGCTGCTCTCCGTAGTAGTTGGTGTTATGATAGAGCTTTCTTGGTTGCCTATGGTATTAGGAGTACCGCGTTCTTGGCTGCTTTCGGTATTTGTTAGTGACACATTTTCGTAGAGTGGAAGGCTGAGGATGCTGCTGCTGGATGGCGTCCCCGTAGTCTGATGAGGATCTCCATCAGATGCGTTTGCAGTCTTGATCATGAAGAGAGACGGATTCTTATCATGCTTTTTGCCTTTCCATCTATGATCGCATAGAATCTGTATGCTCGCTTAAACGTCGATATGCTAACTGCATCAGAATACACATTTCATAATTATTGTTAACCGAGAAATCAATATTGGTTACAGTTTTGAATTATTATACATACTCACCACCAAGATCTTTCGCAGCATCTTCCCGGCTCTTACCAAATTGTCTCTTGATATCCTCTTGGCTAATACTCAGACCTGGTCTCATCTTTTTTTTGTCTACTTTCCTCGTTTTTAATTTGTATTTCCTTGATATCTCCTCCTCCAATAGATTGGCAACTGATGGAGTAGTGTGTTGGTTTTCCTGTGCAACAGGACTTGTGAAATGATCCATCTCATACACTGCTCATCATTGGATTCTTGATGCTCCTGCTGGTTATATTGTACTATTTGGCATGTAACCGGAAACGTATTTGATTGCCCGAATTGAATCAGAGTTGGCTGGTTCACTTCGTGTGGGAATTTGATAATATCAACAATTAATTCATCTCCCAGTTGTTTCCCCGTTGCAACCTTGAAACTTTTCAGCTGCTGCTTCAGTAACTGCCTCATGCAAATTTGAGATCACTCGTTGCATGCATGTGAGATTACTGTTGGTGTTGGAACAGTCATTGTTAGGGACCCAAACGGCAAACCTCTGCTGCATGCAATTGGAAAATATTCTTGACTAGTTGAAAGCCCTTTTTGATTTCTCTCAGAGCTGTACCATCAAACTCGTGTATAATTTGAAGCATAATTTCAAATTTTCAATAAATCAATAAATTAACTTTAAACTTCCTTGGTAAACCAGTCTATATTGTCTGCTTCGATCGACTTTAGGAGTATATATATATATATATGGCAGTTTGACGTTTTGATAGGTTAACCAAACGTCTTATATTTGAGTCTCTTGATACACAATTACTATTATAGATAAAATTTTATATGTAAATAATTTAATTCGACTGATATCGTAACGAGACATAATAACATTAAAAATGTGGTATAACATGGATCATTTTTACATGAGTTTATGTTTTAAGATAGCAATGTAATGTAAATATGGGCATGGGACCATTCAAGATCAGGTTGCATACTTCACACAAATTTTGAATAAACTTTATGTGGGCATATTTTTACATTATTTTCCTCGGCTGAGTAAATTCGTGTCACATTTCGTCCTTTAATTGATGTACATTATTTAGGTTCGATCTTCAATTTCTCCAAATTTTAATTACTAGATTAAAAGCAAGTTAGCAACAATTTATAGGTAGAATAAAGAGGAGAAGAGTATGAATTAAGCAGTATTTTATTTTAATCTTTAAAATGCAAATTGTGGCCCAAATTGTTCAGAAAGCCCAAACACCGAGCCTAGTTTCCAGCACACATAAAGTTACATCCTCGGCCGAAAACACATAGAAGTAGTTTCATTCTCCCAAAGTAAACTGATTCATAATTGTAGAATCTTGATTTCAAATACCAATAAAACCTCATCACTTTAATTGGACAAACACCATACAATTCTTTCCCGCTACTTTGGCACTCTCCACATAGAGCTGGAGATCATCATCACATTTCAGTGAGATGTGATCATTGTCTTCATCAAGATACTTAAGTTTAAAGCTTCCCATCTCCAACTCTAGCCTGGTGGCCACTTCTTTGGCTAGATTCACAAGTCCTGATGAGAGACAAAACCGAAATTTTACAATTTCGTCTTCATATTTTGCCTTTATGATCACCAGATCGGTCAATGATATGATAGTGAGATCCTGGTTGCTTTCGGTATTAGTTGGTGGCACGTTTTCGTTGAGTGGAGAGCGGAGACTGCTGCTGGACGGCCCCGTACTCTGCTGAGGATCTCCATCATATGCATTTGCATCTTTGGTCATGTAGAGAGATGGATTCTTTCTATTCTTTTTGTTAGATGGCCATGTATGGATCTTGTGGAATCTGCATGCACGCTTAAACGTCGATATGCTAACTGCATCACAATACATAGTTCATCAACTTGTTAACAGATAAATCAATATTGGTTATTGTTTTGAATTATTACACTCACCGGAAAGGTTATTTGCAGCATCTTTCCGTTTTTTACCAAATTGTCCCTCGAGATCCTCTAGAGTGATACGTAGACCAGTTCTCGTCTTTCCTATCTTTATTCTCCTTGATGTCTCCTCTTCCTTGTCCAAATTGGCAACTCGATTAGTGCTTTGGTTGCCCTCTGCAACAACACTTGTAACACCATCTATTTCACTCCCTTGTTGACCATTGGATTGTTGATGCTCCTGTTGGCCATATTGAACTATTTGAAATTTAACCGGAAACAAATTCGACTGCCCAAATTGAAGCCTTGGAGTAGGTCGGTTCACTTCATGAGAGAATTCGATAATATCAACCACCAATTCCTCTCCTAATTGTTTACCCGTGGCAACCTTAAAACTTTTGAGTTCGTGCTTCAGTATTGGCAGGAGATAGTACAAAAATGACCAAAGATACTCGTAGTGTCCAGGCCCTTGGTTGAGGAAGAACTTTAGAACAAAAGGAAGATCCCCTGTGTATGAGCTTTGTAAACAAATTGCAAAGCAAACATCTAACCTTTCTCGTTGTGCATTGTGTGGCCGTGACTGCTCAGTCATGTTAAACCGACATGAAGTTTTGCAATAGCAACACTTATTTTCAGATGTTAATACCCTCCCGACAATCCCTTTTCCGGTTTTGACCAGATCAAACTCGACTCCTCTATACAAATCTAGGACCACTCGTCGCATGCATGTGAGACTCTTGTTGGTGCTAGCACAGTTTTTGTGAGGGACCCAAACCTCCATTGCATGCAGTTGGGGAATCTTATTGACTAGTTGAAGGGTCTTTTTTATTTCACTCAGAGCAAGCCCTCCATGGAATATTGGCTCGTTATTGATATGAGTTGAACTAAGATGGGCTTCCTGTAGGAAATTTAACATAGTTTGGTTATAATTGTCATTTCGAAACTTCATCAATCTCGACTGTTAAATGTAGTTGCATCTCTGTCTCAACATATAGGGGACAGAGAAATACCTGTACTGCTTTTTGGACGTTTTGGAGGATATATTCAGAAATATAAAGAATTCCAATGAACTCAAGTACCCCATGACATTTGTGTTGGTGATCAAAAATAGGGACGGCAACATAGCCTCTACAAATGCAAAAGGCAGCATCATCCTTAAGTGGAAACTCTGTGGTGGAGTAGAGCAGGAAATCATGGGTCATTTCAGGGTTCCCACTCCTGAAGACACGTCCAATGGGACCAAGTTCCTCTTCTTTCACTCCTTCATCCACAAAATACTGATGTTTCGTACTCTGCTTCCTGAGAAATGCTAAACCTTTGTGAAGACCAGAAAGAACGAATGGTTGGGCTGAAGTTGTTAGATAACACCTCTCCTCATCCCTTTCTGGTTCCCAAAATTGTACCAGACTACAGTCTGGTATGAAAAGAAAGGATTTCATCAAACATTTAATCTTCTCTTGGGTAGAATTTTGCAATGAAAGGTTTTCATCATTTTCACATAATTTCTCTCTCTCTAGGCACCAGAAGAGCCATACTGTTGTACCTATTTCTTGAAATAGGAAGTAAGGAAAATGATCCTGAATCTGGAAGTATTCTTCGATATCCAACTCTGATGGATAAATCCCCCAACCGCTATTCATCTTCGTTAAAATGTTTGGTTCTTTTACACATCCATGTTTCCCTCCTTCCAGAATTCCAGACGTTTTATGAGGGACTAATTCGAAGGAATTAGAAGTCATATCTTTACGCACTTCAAACATATCCGATGACGTAACCTTAAAACTCTTGAGATTCATCTCCATTACCCCAATTAGCAAGTGACAAAAGGAGACTCCATATAGATCATGTCTACTATTTGGTTGAAGAAAAAACTCTGCATAATAAAGATCGTTGCTGTTGTGCACACTCTCAAGACAAATTGCAAAACAGAAGGACAACCTATATTTTTGCGCATAATGTGCCAAGGGGTCCTCAGATTGACTGAAATCACATATATTTTGGCAAAAGCAGGACTTAATATTTGAGGAGAGCATCACCTTTTTAGCTATTATTCCTTTTTGTGGCTGTAGACGGTGGAATCCACTGGCCTGAATATAATAAGTCATATCCTCATCTTCCCAACTACTCCTCTTCATAGAACTAATTAGTTCCATGCAGCAGAGAGCAGTGGTAGTATTAGCACATTGCTTGCAAGGGATCCAGACTTGTGCCATATGCAGTTGGGGTACCATCTCTTTTGCCGCCAGAAGCATTTTACTTATTTCCTCTCGTTCCATAAGCAGTTGGGGTACCATCCCTGTTGTCTCTTCAATCAGATTACCCTGTTCATCAAATACAGATACAGTTCGGTCCGTCTTCAAGTGGGTGGTTCTCAACCCTGCTTCCTGCACGAAACATGTATGATTAGTATGTAAAATCTGTTTGAAACACACGAATGCAAAATCCACATCTCTATGGTACAACACAAACTATTTAGTAGAACCGAATTCGTCCAAGCTGCAATAAAATTAAACTTGAAGAGTGGATTACACAAGTAGATAGTGAAATCATATAAAAAAAACCTGCAGAGCATCTTCAAATGCTTTGATGCAAAACTCGTTCTGCGCATCTCCAAAACCTAAGCACTCAAGCACTCCGAAACATTCCTTTTTAAGCGAATCAAAGACGGGAAGAACCAAATATCCTCTGGCACCACAACGTGCAGCATAATCTCTGAGTGGAAGCTCCTTGGTGGAGTAGAGCCTCAAATCAGGGCTGGATTCGGGGTACCCATTTAAGTAGACGCGTCCCACAGCTCCAAGCTGCTCTTCTTTTGCTCCGTCGCCCACAATTATATCTCCATGACCCATACAATGCTTCCTGTACCAACACATGCCTTTACAGAGAGCATCAACACCAAAGGGCTGATCAGAAGTCCTCAGGTAGCGACGGTTTCCTACCACTATGTGTGCCCAAAACTGTATTAGCCAACCGCTATATATTCTTTGGCTCACCAAAGTCTTGATCTTGTTTTGGATTATTGGTGATTTCTGGTAAGCCTCCGGCGACCAGAACACCCATTTCTCTGCCAAGGACAACCATTCCTCTTCCGGTAATTTCTCCGCAGACAAAGGATGATCTGCACCCAAGTAATTTGCAAACTCAGAAACATCACTATACTCTTCATAACAGCCCTTCCATCCCAGCACTGTTGACAAGTCATGTTCCTCCCCCATTCTCTCTCTCTATCTGCTAAATGAAATCACTGAAAATATTTAAACATCTTCAATCTTGATAGCAATTGCTTCTTAATTTACCTACGTTTTGATCGTCTTTGTTTCTTTTCCTTTTTTGATAGACTTGCCTCTCTACCTGCCAAAAGTCACAAAAGAGTAGTTGACTTAAATATTTAAAAAACCTTATAAAATATCTGCAAAAACGTGCTCTCTTCCCACATAAATATTTTAGTGGTATCAATTACAATATCAACATGATGATGTTTTGTAATCACTAACCTATATATACAATAATTTAGGCTGCTAATAGTAGAAAACTATATATTGTGGTTACAATTGACAACAATTAGAATTTTCTTTTTTTTTTTGTTTTTTCACAACAAGAAAGTTTAAGATGATTTCTGTAAAAATAGCTCAAGTGCAACTACAAAAATTGCAAAAACCTTTTTCCAGACCCGTGTGTAGTAAAGGACAAAGAGTAAGCGCGTCGGTCGATTAATATGGTTACTTTGTTCATATCAAATTTTACATTATTAATAAACATAATGAAATATAAATTTGATCATCCTTAATCTAAGAAGTAAAAATCTCATCTGGACTGTGGCGGTGTGAAAACTTGTGCCCGACTAGTTAATGAGTTGAGAATTATTCCTTAAATATTAGCTCATAATTTTTTTTTCAATACTTGAACAATTGAAAATCTAACTTGAAGTCTGAAATCCAATTCAATTCAAGTCAATTGTATTTACAAGAATATGAGATGTTAATACATCTCCAATATTCGAACAATTGGTAATCTAATTGAGAGTGAGAGAATGATTGTGAATAGGTAAGAATGTATTTATTGTTGGAACAGTGATATAGTTGTTGTGATCCATAAGAAAGCACACAATTCTAAGAAGAGGGTTTGCTCAAATGCTCAATCATTTAGTTAGCACTTAGTAAAAACAAAATGTACGACTTCTCTAATTTATTTGAAATACTAATTTGTTCAACCTAGTGGCCCCATTAGGAAAATGTGTCATCACTATCACTAGATTACCTGCAAAACTATGATCAAATTTGCAATAATTTATTTAATCTTTAAAATGTCTTAAATTACTCACTTTGTTTTAGTGTTCATATTTGGCTAGAAATGTTGATGGAGGTGTATATACATAATGAGGGACATGTGCACAATATGTATATATATGCGGGGGATTTAGGATTTCTCAACATTTGGAATTGAGAATTTCTGGACATAAATATTTTTTTTAAAAAAATAATAATTTGAAGCTAATTAAAATATTCAAATTACATAAGACATCTTTATAATTTTTGTGAGATGCTAAAACTCATAAATGTCAATTATTTTCGAGAATTGGCCATCAAACTTCAAAAGTCATTTCCTCTTTTCCAAATTTAGTTTCTGGAAAAATATAATTTTTTAGTTGGCAAGGTATCTTAGATGTATATTATTTTCGAATACAATCTCTAACTATGTCTTTAGAATTAAATTCTATACTACCAACATTGATTCAATAAAACTTTTCAATCTTACGATGGATGTGGGTATAAGGTACTTCCAAAATTTTAACTTTAAATCTAATATAGAAAAACCCTAAAAAAAATCCTAAAACCCTAAATCTTTAAATTTTAGTTTTAAAGTTCTTCTAAGATGCGGAAATAAGTTTTTAAAAATAATTCAATAATGTTCTTGGCCTAATGAATGAGGTTGATGCCACATGACTTTCTACATATGGGAGGTCTTACGATCGATTCGCAATAAAAGTGGGTTATGGTTCTCGCGAATTTGATTTTGTGGTTTGTTTACGGAGTTATCTTTAATTTGTTGGTCATTTTCGTTGTTTAACTAAGAAAATTGAAGAAATGTATGATACGGTAATAAAGAAGAATGTATGAATCTATAAGACATTTAAACTAAGTTTAGCCAACTACCCTATCAATAATTTAATATTAAAACAAATACAATTATCTGACGGAAGTTGGGAAAGTAGTATGATATATGACATAAGAAAAGCGAGGGAAACTATAACGGAGCCGTTATCTCCCCTGTTTTTCACCTTTGGAACAGACCTCATTCGGTATAAGCTACTCAAGACTCTGCTCTTTCTGTATACTACACTAATTACGACGTTACAACGAAATACATGCAAATTAACTGAGAAAATATAACAAAAATACATTACATGTCCTCAAACACACATTTGAACAAGAATATCACTTCCCCTTCTTGTTTCTAAACGGGAAGACGACGTGGAATCTGCATCCGGTTTCTGAAGATTGGATTAATGAAGAACCCAATAATGTGAATCCTCTGAACATTCAACCATTCTTCAAACACTCTCCAAATCCTCATGCCAAAAGAATGGAAAAGCTCGAAAATAGGAGGAAGAAAACAGAGCACATACAGAATTGGCACAAAAGAGTTTGGCAACAGAAGAGACACCAACAGAACCAAAGAAAACGACCAAGACAGCAACACAGCCCGATTCATGCTGTAAAATCTTGCGCAGTAGGAAAATAACAGAATAGAAAGGACTGCAGCAGTCATGGTTTTAGGATGCGTATCGAACGGAGATTTATCCATTCCTTGACATTTCAGCATCACAAGTTCTATAAAGATTGAGATTGGTGAAAAGTAGAGTTCGTGTGAGAATATAGGAATGTATTGTTGGAGGAATAGGAAGTTATAGCGAGCAATGTTGATGAAGAGAGTGAAGGGACTAAAAGAAGAGGATCTTCTTCGGATTGGGAGAAGGGTAGCTCTTGATCGATGATTAACACTATCCATGGCAGAGAGCTTAATAATGAGAGAGGGTTGCATATATTTGGTAAGAAATATGATATATATAGAGAGAGATCATATACAGAGAAAAAACTAGGCCAGCAGAGGTAGAAGCAAGTTGCAACACCCAGATAAAGTCAGCTCAATGACAATTGACAAAGTTCCTTTTTTCTTTTTCATAACTTTTCAAGGGCCAAATCCCGAAGGGTTCGGTTCAAGGGGTGCATTTAGTTTTCCATTTCTTTCCGATTGTGACATAGCAAATCAAACTACTAAAATAGGTTATTATTTATTATATGCAACAACAAAGTATAGGGTGTTGTCGTGTTGATAGGAATTCAACTGACCAGTCGTAGGTACCTCTAATAATGGATAATTTGAAAATATTATTTTATTATATTATCATGAGTCGAACCTAGTTAAATTCTGGCCGAATCTCGTTAAAGTTTTCATATTGAGGACGTAGTTTCAATTGGTCGAACATCGTTAAATTTTGGTATTCTTTTCTTTCTTTGCTTTTGATAATCTTATTTTTTGTTTATATTTAGTTTATTATTTAGTTTGAATAACTGAGTTTTTCTTGATATACTTTTAGGCATTATAGTTATAAATTCTAGTTCGCTCTTCGTTAACAAGTGCTCAACGCTTCCGCAACAAGTTCCATTAGAGCCAAAGATGCCGGAGTATATATGTTTTGTGGTTGCAGCTTAGTTGATCTTCCACATAAAAAATGGACAGAGAGGGCTCAATGGGCATTGTGCATCGGCGGACTTGGTTGGCATCGCATATCGTCAGGCTTGATTGGCATCATGCATCGGTAGGCTCAATTGGCATTACGCATTGGTGGCTATTGAAAGAAAGCTTTAGTACAAATGGGAAGAGATCTCGCCGGAAGAAGCAATTAAAGCGACTTCCGCCTCAGCTTCTGTCTCAACTTCCAGTCCATTCAATTTAGCAAGGACTCCAATGGAAAATACAAAAATCATGTTGGAGATCTTCGATGGATCCGATCATTTCGGCATGTGGCAAAGCGAAGTTCTAGATGCTCTATTCCAGCAAGGTTTAGATCTCGCCCTTGAAGAGAATAAGTCGAAGAGGTTGATGACAAAGATTGGAAGACCATCAACCAATTGACATGTGGTACAATTCGTTTATGTATCTCCAGAGAACAAAAGTACACTTTCTGCAAAAAAAACTTCTACAAGCAAGCTGTAGAAGACATTTGAGGAGAAATTCTTGAAGAAAAACAGTTAGAACAAATTGTATATAAATAAACGACTGTTTCACTTCATGTATATTCCTGGTACCATGATGAACGAGCACACCACTTAGTTTAATCAACTGGTAATTGATTTATTAAATTCTCCCAACTTCGAGTTCTTCTCATGCATAAGAACCTACAAGAGACAAGCAAACATCAAAAACAAAAATTAAAGGTCTAATTCACTAACTATCAATGCAAAAACAAGAGTAATTTCTATGCCTTCCTTAGCTATGGTGCCAAAAATCTGTTATAGGAAAACTAATTCTAAACCCTAACACACTATTGATTTCGGCTTGTAAGGCCTCCAATCTTCGTTAAACCTCATCCGGGCGGAACAAGGCATGGGAAGGTGTCAAATTTGAAAGAAATCTCAACATATGTCTATTTTCAAATTAGCCAAACGGTTTTAATAAAATGCCCAAGTGCAGGCTATGTGGTGTAGTATACTAGGGGACGATCCATGAGGAAGGGGAAATCAAAGTCAATTGTCTTGTATCTTCGTTAATCTATAGACTGAGAACAAAGAGGAGCAAACTTACAACTAGGACTTAGACAATTAAACAAACTAAAACAAGCTAAAAGGAAACAACTAAGCAAGGAAGCAAGTAATAGAGACTAATCAAGTTAAAAGTCAAGTGTTATCCCCCGGCTCACCTATTCATCAGAGTAACACTTACGTATACACTAGTTTCTTTCAAATGGTCGTACCTAACTTAGAGGAAAGTCGCTCTCGTGATCATTGAAACAATAGATAGGCCAAAAAGTTCAAGTTTAGTGCTATTAACTAACTAGAGGCTTGACATTGTTAAGTAATAGCTCAATTGCTCAAATCTAAGTTAAATCTCTTTAGACTTAGTCTTTAAGTGTTTAGGAAAATCTTACCAAATTCACAATCAAATTCTCAATTAAAAAGTGAATTAATGATCAAGTATGAATAGGCCACACTCATACAAGCTTTTAAAAACTATTTTCCCAACATAAGAACAACTTTCACTCATTGAGACATTTCATCAAACACTTAGCACCCGCTATGTATCATCCCATCGCTCTAGATAATTTAGCCACTCATGATCACACAATCAATCCGAGGACAAGCATAAATGAACTCATAATCATTGATTGAAACTAAGAACAAACATTCAACAATAATTGCTTCTATACAAGAGTCATAACATCAATATGAAACTTGCCAAGCTAAGATAATGAAAACTAAGGCTAAATTAACTAGGAAAGCAATTAAAAAGGGAAGAAAATTAAACACTATTCTTCAAAGCATCTTCAAAGGAACACGGAATGAAAGGGTAGCCTCCAAGAATTCCTTAGCTGCTATGACTCCAAATAAGGTAAAAAATGATGATCCCCCTCGAATGCCCCAGAATTTAGGTTAAGAAGTAGGAAAAACGTGTTTTCGGGGGGGAAATCCACAATCGTGGATTTTTAAGGGTAAATAAATCCACATTCGTGGATTTTAAAAACACACCAACACTTCATCATTAAATCCACGGCCGTGGATTCTTTACAGGACATTTAGGAATTTCGGCCCAAATCCACGATCGTGGATTTTATCACTTTCCAGGATCCACGACAAATGCGGTTTTGCTTGTTTTATGGTGGTTTTACTCTGTTTCTTCCCGTATCTTATTTCAAAGATAATGTTTCCTGGAATTGAGCAAATTTTACAAAATAAGCACTGTAACGGCTAAAATTAATCGCTAATAAGGCAACAACGGAGCAAAATTACAATCTAATAGCTCCAAGTGGTCGAATGGTGGAGGATAGTCCGAACACCCCCAATTTTCTTCTCAGGATTTTGGGAGGTTGAAACTTCAACCTGCCGAGCATCATCCTCTTGGGAGTCAGATGCAAGCCCTTCATCTTCCTTTCCCCATTGCCCTCATCCATCTCTCTCCTCTTCTTTCTCAATGTTTTCTTCCCGGCAGAGTCATAATCGTCAATATCTAAACCAGTTTGAGTATTGTCCGAGGATTTACCAAATGATAAGGCCACAGTCTCAACCTCTTTCAACCGAGACGATTCCGGGTTAGAATGTAGCTCGTCGACCAAATGACATTCTTGTATATGTTTATGCTGGGGCATAGGAACTTGCGTACGCAGAGCCATGATGCAATATAATGAAGAGATTGTAAAATAATGGAAAAGAAATGGTCAGGGTCAAGTAGGGTATGTATAACGCGCGGAGCAGTGGGCCACTATAACTCCCGCACCTAAATCTAAACTCACATATAAAATGGAAGTCCATACATGAGCCCAAGTCTAAGCGAAAGGGGACCTACACACACACTAGGCTAAGCGGGCTAAGACACAGACAGAGTATGCAAACAAGTAACAGAAATAAGGAAGCAACAAACAGGATCCAAAAGAGCTCATTAAACAAGCACTAACATATATACATTGGCCACATAGCCCAAAATACATCAAGTAATGACAAATCTCCCTAAAAATATACAAGTCATATCCATATACATAAACAAGAGTATCAAAAAAAGGTAATATGAAATGCAGACTCGACCTAAACCTGAAAGTACGACTCGACCACGACGCACTTTCCCGCCTAACTTGAGCAAACCTGCAACTAAAGTGTTAAAGAGAGGATCGGTCTAAACTCAACTGAGTGAGGGGGCTAAACGCACACCCACTCATATATACATATAGAGCATATCAAATAACAAAACTGATGGTCCTGAATCGACCGAAGGTTTTGCCAAATCATTTTCAAAAGCTTATCATATATACAAAAAGAAAATCCTAACTCGATTCATAAACCACCAATACATAACATATCATAATATATCATAAATACGAAAATCATAACTACCAATCTACCCGCACAACCTTGGTGTTTCCGGAGTCAAACCCTCTCCACCTTCAATATAAATACATACTGGATAGCTAACCTATAATATGTCATCCCCAGTTATCCACCGAGGACTTAAAGTACCGCTGCCATCTCAACTTCCAAGAATTGTACGCTAATACTTCAAATGGAAATCATGCACTGGCTTAACCAGACAACCCTTGCCGTCCCAGACGTCCTTACCCACAATTATTAGGGCCCAACATACCAAATCTTACCATATTCCCATATTCCAGGGCATACCTCACTTATACCAAAACATAAACGTACAAAAGGATTCAAATCAAAAGCTTACGTATGTTCATACTTATACCGATTTCATAAACTCAAAGGGGTATTCATAAGATTATAAACATATCTTAAACACACATATTTAACTATATAATAAGTATATAATCGCACGCGGGGTGAGAAATAATCACATCAAGGCCATAAGATTCAAAACCAAGACAAAAGTTCCTAAACCTCAACTTGAATAAAAAAAGAGAGTGTAGAGATCAGGCCAAAACAAGCAACGAACAACTAAACCTCGGGCTCGGTGACTTCCGGAAGAAGCTCTGAAACAAAAGAATACAACACCCGAGACTTAGACCCAATTATGTACCAATTAGACACCCGACAATGTTCATGAATGCAAAGTATGCATATGAAGTGCAAACACGTACCACTTGAAGCATAACGGTTCATAACTCGTACAAATCATATCAAAATGATCTAAAAATTTAATACAAACAAGTTTACATTATATAACATGTTAATAACAATTAGAATTCATAAACGAAGCAAGAGAATTTTAAAATAAGTGAACGAATCAAGAAAAAATACAGCAATCACTCAAAAATGTGAGACAGGGCCATATCTCCTCCAAAGAACAAAATAAAACACGGCTATATCGCAGTACCTAAGAGGTCGGGTCACTCAATTAATTTGAAGGACTCCCATTTCTTTGCTAGATTACTTGTTCACTCGAAAAGCTCTACAGATTGCTCTGAATGCTTGAAAGTCTTTTCACGTAAAAGTGAAAAATATGAACAACAGAAGCCCTATTTATAGGGGTTTAACTCAGGAGGTGAAAGATCGCGATGATTGCACTTTGATCGGATTTTAAAATTTCAAAAGTCAAATTTACTGCCAAAGCAAGCCAAGGACGCGCCGGGTCGACCAAAGGTCGCCAACCACGTCAGACATGACTGCCTATTTGGGGGGCTCGTGATCGCCATGCCATGTGGCGCTGCGTGGCACCTAAGTCACCTTACACATGGAAGACTATATTTCTAAGTCACCAGCCCCTGGATATACGATAGGTCAACGTCTCTCGTGATCGACCACCTTACGTTGTGCAGCAAGCGATTGATCTACCTCCCTGGTCGGAGGATACAAATAGAGCCACGCATTCCTTGAGCCTCACAGGATCAAGAAATTCGACTAGCAGAGCCATCGACCAATCCTAACCTAACCTTGCACTTAGTTGAAATTACATATTAAAAAAGCTTAATTACACAAACTACCCGTCCTTTGGGCCTTAGGGCGGGTTGCCCCCATCCTTTCATTTTTGGCGATTTGCCCCTAACCTTTCGAAATTATTGCACTTAACCCCTTTTCTGGTGGAATCTTAGGGAATATTCCGTTCATTTTTTTTTTGTGTCGTGATTTATCAAACTAAATTTGTATAAATAAGATTTCAAACGTATTGATATTATACATCAAATCGAAGTTCTCGATGCAAAGAACAAAACGGTGGTCTCAAAATCAAAATCTGACAACCAACAAATAAAGAATTATCGGTCAAAGATGACGAACAACCGACGAAACTTTGCATGCAAATTCCAACGCTTCTGACGGCCAATAGGGTAGAATGGCTTGGGGAGAGGAACACTATGATAGTGGACTTGAAGTAGGAGAAATCAACAGTCAAAGTTCAATTTGATCGAAATATTCCGCCAAAAACATTGAAAATGTGTTAAGTGCAACAATTTTGGAAGGTTAGAGGGCAAATCGCCCGAAATGAAAGAATTGAGGGCAACCCGTTCTAAGGTCCAAAGGACGGAGGGTTTATGTATTTAACCCAAAATACTAAAAATAATTAAAATTTTTTGAAAATTCACCATTTAATTAAAATTATATTAGTTTGAATCAAACACAACCTTCCTTGTATAGATAGATAGTCCGAACTTTCCGGTAGCGAAGTAGAGATTATTTGTCAAAAGTTTACTGTTGATGAAGGGGTTTCAAAGGGGTTCATTTAAAGTTTGGAATCATAGTAAGGTAACAGAAAGGGGTTATACAATAAAGTATTGAATTCCTTTTGACCAAAGTGGCCGCTTACATTTCCTTGCATATTGATGTTACTTGCTAGAATATTATATTAAAGCCACAATGGACAAAATTGGTAAAATCAATGCTGCCCTGCTGCTGAATTTGATCTTGTCATTGTAAGTTTTGTAACGCAATGAAATAAAAAGGTCAAATTATTGATTAGATGTAGTAATTTCAGCTGTTTACTTTGTTCACTAATTCTATGTTTATACAGACTTAAAATATCTAAGTCCTCATTACATAAATAAAATTCATACATGATCAGATTCAGATGGCAAAATAGTCCATTCACTCCAAAATTATTATCTAGTTCATAGTTAATTTTCATAATTTTAATTATTGGATATTCAGACAGAAGAAACTCCTTTTCTTGCCATAGTCTCTTTAGTCAATCATCTTGCCATGAAACAGTGATTAATTAAAAGTGGGCGTAAAAAAGAATCCTCTCTGTCAAGATAAACTGAATCAACAACAAAAAGGGGGGGTTCACTTAATCATAAAAATAACTATAATACGACAAACAACCGCATACAATTCTTGCCTGCTCCTTTCAGACTCTTTACATACAACTGCAAATCAGCATCACAGGCCAATAAGATGGGGTCATTGTCTTCATCCACATACTTAAGTTTAAAGCTTCCCATCTTCAAGTTTAGTCTGGTGGCCACTTCTTCGGCAAGTTTGTGCATTCCCGATGAGGGATGTAACTGAAACTTTACAATGTCATCTTCATATTTTGCCTTTACGTACACCAGATCATCAGTCTCTGGTACAATGGTGAGATCTTGATTGCTTTCTGTAGTAGTTGGTGGAACGGTTTCATGGAGTGTGCTCTGCTGAGGATCTCCATCATATTCGTTTCCATTTTTGGCCATGTAGAGAGATGGATTCTTTCTCTGCTTTTTGCCTGATGGCCATCTATGGATCTTGTGGAATCTGCATGCTCGCTTTAATGTTGATATGCTGACTGCATCACATTACATATTTTATCATTCTTGTTAACAGAGAAATCAATATTGGTTATATTTTTTAACTAGTACACTCACCAGAAAGGTTCTTGGCAGCATCTTCCCGGTTCTTACCAAACTGTCCCTTGAGATCCTCTAGGGTAATACAGAGTCCAGTTCTCATCGTTCCTTTCTCTATTATCCTTGATGTCCCCTCTATCATTTCCAAATTGGCCACTGGAGTAGTGCACTGATTTCCGTATGCAACAACACTTACAAGTTATAACATGATCAATTTCATTGGATTGTTGATGCTCCTGTTGATCATATTGTAATATTTGAAATTTAACAGGAAATATGTTTGGCTGCCTAAATTGAAGCGATGTAGGTTGGTTCACTTCATGTGAGACGCATCCCACAGCTCCAAGCTGCTCTTCTTTTGCTCTGTCGTCCATAAATATATCTCCATCATCCATACAATGCTTCCTGTACCAACACATCCCTTTACAGAGAGCATCAAGAGCAAAGGGCTGATCCGAAGTTGTCAGGTAAAGAACGTTTTCCAACCACTTTGGGTGCCCAAAACTGTATTAGGCAATTGCCAAATATTCCTTCGCTCACTAAAGTCTTGATCTTGTTTTGGATTATTGGTGATTTCTGGTAAGCCTCTGATGCCCAGAAGACCCAATTCCCCTAAAATTTCGCCCAATAAAAAAGGATGATCGGCACTCAAATAATCTGTAAACTCAGAAACATCAGTATACCTTCCACTACAGCCCTCCAATCCCAGTACTGTTGACAAATCATGTTCCTCTCCCATTTTCTCTCTTGCTCGGCTTAATGAAATGATGATTAAATAGTTTACTGGACTAGAATTAAAATTTTATTTTGGTTATGAAAATTTTGTAAATATGCTGAAGTAGTTATGAAATATATACTGTACAACATAAACTGAATCAACAACAATAAGGGGTGGAGGTTGATATATCCTCCCAATTAAAAAAAGAGCAATTATAACTCGTATTTTAGATATAATTACAGATATCATCCTTGTAAAATTTGTAATTACACTCGACTCCCAGCAACTAGGATTCCATTAAAAATGACTCTGATTTCCCAATTTCCGTGGAATAATTTATGGTATTTTAGCATAAAAAATAAAATACAGAAAATTTGGTATTGTGACTTTGTCGTTTAATCAAACGAGTTTATTCAAATTCTTACATTAGAATAAATTAATTGGCTTTTTGTCTTCCTATCGGTTCCGACCAAGTTTAGAATGAGAGGTATGAGTGAAAACCCTAAGACTTTCATGCCAAAAATTTTACTATTGTCGTTTTTCAACTTTAAATTTAGATTTTAGAGTTCTTCTATTATTTTGGTGATTTTTTGTTTAGATTTTTCAAAGAAATTCGATTAATTTTTTGTTTAGGGAATAATTATTTTCTTGAAACGACAAGCTTCAATGTTTTGTGTGCCACCAACGCAGCTAACAAAATCTTTTTTCTTCTCAACTAAGAAACATACTTCTCCCAAAACAAACAACATACAAAAAGAATTGAATAACACAACATCAGAATTATGAACGCATAGATGGTAACAAGGCATGTTGATAAATTACAGTTATGGACCAAATTCCCTAAAGACTTACTGGCTAATGAGCTGTACTGCGTATTTCTTTGCGGACTGCATATATGGTCCCTGCGTGTAGCAAAAATGGAGCAAAAGTCTTTACTTTAAGCACCCAGCAAAACAGTACAGAAGAGAATACTATTAAAATTTACTAAAACACACTATCTTAGCTACTCGCCAAATGTAAGAGCAACCGGTTGTCTCTTGGAAGCTAAGGGCCAATTCAGTAGATAACTCAGGATCCATCCATGAGATAACTGTATCTGAAGTCGTAAAATAAAATATAAGCAACAGAAATGGAAATGGCAAAACTTTATCAAATAGACCGCGATCATGAAAGCATACCTTCTTTCTTACGATAGATATCGTCAGAGCTGATGCGATGCAACAATAGTGTTTCATTGTCCTCCTCATCAATAACGAACAATACCAGATCTTCTGATATCTGTGACAAGCAGCATATGTTACCACAAGTACACATTGATATTTGACCATCATGTTAACAATTGAAGTCTAGTGGAGAAAAGATGGCGAGAAGTCGAACCTCCAAATAATCAACAGTGATATGGCCAGTCCCTTGATCATCCCATTTCCCATCCTCATTCAGACGGTATACTTTAACACGCTGGAAACATGACCAAGATACATGACAGCGTAAAAGGCCACTCTCACTATTAAAATGATGAGTGAAAGTGTGAAACAACATATATTAAACCATTCAGTATTTTATGTATGTATGAACGGCATCAAGCCAAGGAAAGTGAATAACCAAATTTATTAAAACCATGCGGGGCTTCTGGAGCGAAAGGGTGTAGGACCAGGAAGAGAAAACATTGAAAAATAACATTTTCGTGATATACCAGCTATAGTTTTCAAATCCCTTTCCGAAGTGTAATTACTGACCCTTATGTTAACAAAACTTACTTAATATATAAGCATGTACTCAATCAATATTAAGTTTCATAAAAAAACCTGATATCTAACATAGGTGCGGTCATTAGTTAAGAAAATGGGAGAGAGACAGAGATTCTACCTCAAATCAAGGACAAATAATATCAAATCACTCGTGGCCATGTTCAACTTCTGAATAAAAAGTGTGTAGAGATCACAGTACCAGTACCCTATTGAGTATTTACTTTATATCACTCCTTTCATAATTTATCCTATTTCTGAGGAACCTCTCCCTTCTAACACACAACAAACTTATAGCGTTTGCACTTATTTTCTTTTTGTTTTTGGCTTCGTGGTGGCAGTGGAGTGTGTGTGTGTGTGTGTGTGTTTTGAGGGTTGGGGGAAGAATGTCACTAACAAATTCTTTGTAAATGACAGTGACCAATACTAGAAACAATACGCATAATGCTTTTGTTTAATTAAAACTGATACCGTTGATTTAATGTACAAAACAAGTCAAACAAAAAGTAAGCAATTGCATTATATATCAAGATTAAATTTCAACATGAATACAGAATGTTGCGACTCCGCCAGAGTGACCAAGTAGTGAATAAGAATGGCACACAAACATGTTTGGGTAATAAAATGATGTGCATGGAGTAAATAAAAGTATGAGCATGTACTTCAGGGGATTAACATGACAATACAAGAGCTCATATTCTAGTTCCTGGTCAAAGGCCTTAATTTGAGAAATTCCCATATAGAAATAATGCTTCGCCTATATCAACTGGAGTAAACATACTACCTTTGATAATTCCCAACATGTAGACATCTATGACATGAATTACGGAATTCTGCAAAGGCACCACCTGAACCTAATGGACAAAAGCATACTTCCTTCGATGATTCATACAGCCTTTACATCTGAAAATCTCCAATAAATAAACTTCCAAAGCACGCAGAAAATACTATTCAGGAAGTTGAAATCTTTATGCTCCGAATGTCACCTATAACTAAAATCATTAGGCAAGTTCCCATGTAACCTGATTACCGCTGTATATCCTAAGTACGACTAAACACTAGAACTAAAAGCTAAAAGCTAAAACAGATCAAACAGCTTATTGGAGCAACCCTAGTACACAAACTGTAAATGAAAACGCTGCAGGAGCCTAATTCAATCATATCGCCAAAATACACCTGAGTTTCACTGACCTGCATGGAATTGTTGGAATTCGGTGATTTATCTGTTGTAATTTATATTATTTCTGTAAACGTGTTTTTAGCAAAGTCGTGTTTTGCTTTTCTTATGTAATAGCGTCCATTCCACGCTGGCTTATCAAAGCTTACCGCGTGTCTGTATATATAGGGATGCCAGTGTATTGTGTAATACAATTTTTCATTCAGTAAAATTTCCTCTTTCAATACGGAAACCCTAGCTGCTTTGTTCTCTCTCTGCATTCAACCGTGTTCATCTTCTTCATTATCCTGCGACCCCAAGGAAAAACCAAAGAAACTCAGCCTTGTCACGGAAATCACAGCTCGAAACCACGGGCACAGAACAAGCTGAACTGGAAATCACCCAAACCTTGGACCGCGGAATTAGGGTTTATAAAAAGAGAGAAAAAGATTAAACTTTTCGACACAGGAGGTCGAAATTAGGGATTTACATGGGTCGGTTTACTCTATTGGGATCAATTGGGAAACGGTAACCGCCATTGATGTTCGGAGTGAGTGACATTGATGTTCGGAGTGAGTGACCTTTGACAACACAGTGGGAGCTTATCTATCTGTCTGTCTGCTTTTGTGTTCAATTCAGGCGCTTTTTTTTTCCGCCGTTTGGGTTTTTATCTGTAAACCCTTCAAAGATGGAACAATTATAATTCGTTCCCGATTATACATAATATTAAAATTCTATCCATATGAATTTCAATATTTTGTAAATCTTTTAAAATCATCTCTCCAGTCATAAATGATTTTAAGTCCAAACACAATGACATAGTTTGAGTAAGGATACCCGGAACGACAAGGACCGCCAGGTTTAGCTTGTGCATGAATTCATTTGAAGTATTCACATGCTATTCGGTCTAGTTCTTCATCATTGGGTGGACCGGCTCTCTTTGTATTAAGAAGAAGGATGTGACTTTAAGAATGTGCCCAAATTGAAGCTAAGTTGGTTGGTTCACATCATGACATAAATCAATAATATCAACCAGTAATTGTTCTCCTAGTTGTTTCCCCAGAGCAGCCTTAAAACTTTTGAAGTGCTGCATCAGTATTGGCAATATAGATAGTAAAAAAACGACCAGAGATATTTGTATTATCCAGGTCCTTGGTTGAGAAAGAAATTTAAAACAAAAGGGAGATCCTCGGTGTGTGAACTTGTAAATAAATTGCGAACCAAACATCTAACCTATTTCTTTGTCCATGGTGTGGTCGTGAGTCGTGACTGCTCGGTTATGCTAATCTGACATGAATTTTTGCAACAGAAACACTTATTTTCAGATGCTAATACCATCCCAAACTATCCCCTTTTCATGTTTCAATGGGATCAAAATCGACTCCCTCAAGAAAATCTGAGATAACTCGTCGCATGCATGGTTATAGCATTAGAACAGTCGTAGTTAGGGACCCAAACGTCTGACGCATGCAGTTGGGAAATGTTATCGACTTCTTGTAGGGCATTTTCGATTTCATTCAGAGTCAGTGTAAATCCTCCTTGGAATTTTGGCTCGTTGTTGAAATGAGTGGAACTAAGCTGTGCTTCCTGCAGGAAACTGAACATATTTTGTTTATAATTGTCGTTTCAAAAATTGATCAATCGTAACTGTCCAGTTGGGCATAGTCCAAAATAATTTCCAAACTTAGGATTTCTGTGTAATTATGAAATAAAGATGAAATACTACGATCTGAAATCTCCGTCAATTTCCACAAAACAAACACAAAGGGGAGAGAGGAATACCTTTACAGCTTTTTGGATGCATTTGAGGGCACAATCTTGAATACGTGTATACCTTCCTATAACCTCTTAACACCCCAACACATGTGAGTTGTTGATCAAAAAGAGGGAAAGCAATGTAGCTTCCGAGATTGCAAAAGGCAGCATCATCCTTAAGTAGAAACTCTGTGTTGGAGTAGAGGCTGACGTTATGAGTTGTTTCGGGGTGCCATCTCCTGAAAACATGTCCAATGGGGCTACAGTCCTCTTCGTTCAATCCTTCATCGGCAAAATACTGATGTTTCATACATCGCTTCCTGAAAGAGGCTACACCTTTATGAAGACCTGAAAGAGCAAAAGTTTGGCTTGAAGTTGATAAATAACTCCTACCCTCGATGATTATTGGTTCCCAAAATTGTATTAGACTATAGAAAGTCGGGATATCAAATTGGTCAGTAAAAGTTTAATCTTCTCTCCGGTAGAATTTCGCAGAGATGAGTAGTTTTCATCATTTTCACATGGTTCCTCCCTCTCTGGGCACCAGAAGAGCCATGTTGTCATACATATTCTGTGAGATTTGAAGCAAGAAAAGTGATCATCCATTTGCAAATACTTCTGGAATTCCAACTCTGACGGATACATTTGCGAACTCCTATTCATCTTTGTTGAGATGCTTGGTTCTTTTGAATATTGATGCTTCCCTCCTTCCAGAGTTCCAGACATTTTATAAGGGACTACTTCGATGGATTTAGAAAGCATATCTTTACGCACTTCAAGCATATCCGATGATGTAACCTTAAAACTCTTGAGATTTTTCTCCGTTACCCTGATTAGCAAGTGACATAGGGGCACACCACATGGATCTTGTCTAGTGTTAGGTTGAAGTTGCTGTTGTGCACACTCCCAAGACAGATTGCAAAACAGAAGGACAATACAGATTTTTGTGCATAATGTGCCAAGGGGTTCTCAGATTGACTGAAATCACATATATTTCGGCAAAAGCAGGACTTAATATCGGACGAACATCACCATTTTAGCTATTATTCCTTTTCGTAGCTGTAGGCCGTGGAATTCATTGGCATAAACATAAGTCTTGTCATGAAAAAGATCTATAGAATCAAGTAGTTCCATGCAGCACACACCAGTGGTAGTATTAGCACATTGCTTTGCAAGGGATCCAGACTTGTGCTATATGCAGTTGAGGTACCATCTCTGTTGCCGCTTTAAGCATCCTCTTGATCTCATCTTGGTCGTTATATCCCTGACGCTGAATCATTAAGATATTGCCACATTAAAATAAACTTCATTACGCATACGTAGTACATATGTATATTAATGATGAAGCAGCATTATATAAACACAAGGGATATTTTAAGCATTGTTAGGCGGCAAAATCTATTCTCAAGTGAGTGGATCTCAACCCCGCTACCTGCATGTAATTTTCATAGTAGAATGTAAAATGGAAGGAAAAATTTCAAAAATGGTATACCAACTAGACCCTTTTTGCGCTTTTGGGACACAAGCTTTTCCGGCGATAAAAATGACTCACAGGTCCAAAAATCTTGCAAATTCGTGCAAAATTTCGCCGGAGCTAAAAAAACTGCCGGAAAACTGACATGGCATCCCATGTGGTCAGGATATTTAGAATGTGGCAAAACCACTATGGACACATCACAAACCACTGCACACATGGATTTTAATATCAATTAAAAAAGAAAAAAAAATTAATATTATATATGTGTATAATATTTCCCTAATATATATTATATATGTATATAATATTTCCCTAATATATGTAATAATTAAATAAACACTAATATTACTATATTGTATAAATATTTTGAATTAATA
>JBBMKE010000008.1:6179524-6193208 GCA_037834125.1 Lippia alba
CTAGATGCCTTGTCAATGGCCATATAATGTCCAAAAGTGTACCTTTAAACGTATGGCAAAGAGATCTTGATAACTTTTGAGGTGCTACCTAAGGACTCAACACCTTTATCACTAGAAAATGGCATGAAAAATGGGTGCGGCCTTAAAAACAAAAGGACTACTCACACGGGGGTGAGGGCCCCTCTGTCTCTTCGTTTTCATTTTTTCTTTATCTCTCAGGTTGGTGGTGGTTATGTGGTATGATCATGGATTATTGTCATACATGTGCCTTTAAGCATCACTTCTCAGGTTATCGTTTCGTACAATGTGGGACGACGCATAGTATGATTCATCTCACGTTGCATTATTAAGGGCGTCTTCAGTTAATGTGAATTGGATCGACTATTCAGTGAGGGGACAGTCATTGTGTGTCTATCATTCTTCTCCAACTCACCATAAAAAAGATTTGGAAAAGTATATAAGGAAGTTTACGGGTTTAAATTTCCATAGTTTGTAGCTTTTTCTTTGGATTTTTCTTTTTTTTGCAATGAATTAAGATGAAGTTATTTTAGTTAAAATTTTATTGTCATCAAAACTTTTATAATTTCTTTGGATGAATCTTGCTAGCCTTTAAATTTATTTTATTTTTATAATTTTATATTCTCAACAAATTAAGTTACCCCTTTAAGGTAGGAATAAGATGAGTCAAGTCAGCCTCAAGCTCAACGAGTTGGTTGCAATGACGGAGCGGGAGGGGGGGGGTGTTTATATTTTTAAAAAATTTTATTTTTATATGTAAATTTTAAAATTTTATTGTTTTGTCCTCCTTAATTTATAAATTTGCCCTCCTCCACCAATAAAATTATAACTAACCAATAGTTAAGATTTATTTTAGTATTAGTTTACTAATTCCGATTATTTTTCTCAATCCAAATACACTTTTTATTTAGTTCCCAATAAAAGTCTTTTGATGTTCATTTCTTCTTTTTTATTTATATAGACATTATGAGTAAAAGGAATTTAGAATTTTGCTTGTTTTATTTTTATATATCAAATAAAATCATATTTATTTTTTAAAAAATATTATATATATTTTAAAACTTCGGCCCCCGACATAAAATACTGGCTACTTCCCTGGTTGGTTGGAAAGAAACTGTCTTGAGCTCAATTTTTCAAAATTCAAGCTCATCGAGGTTTAAATTTTCATGAGTTAAGATTTAACTCAAGTATATTTACTTATGTGTTTGCTAGCGGTTTGTGAACTTTCTCTTTTATAATTAACTAGTAAAAATAACGTGTGTTGCACATTAATTATAAGATCTATCTAAATATTTTTAATAATTAAATTATAAAAATATAATTATCTAAAATATTAAGCTTTAATTTTAAATATAATAATGAGATATCAATAAAAATTTAATGTTTAATGGATAATCTCACATATAAAAATAAAAATTTTGTACTCTTAAACAAATACTCGACAAACACTTTTAAAAATATTTTATTGGATCATATCATATTCGTGAGGGGCATCATGTTTGGCATTTCTCACTTGTCAAATTTAAAAACTAATTTGTGTTGTATCATATAATCCATGCATTATAAACACTCAGTTACTCACTGATATATAAAAAATCATAAGATAATTAAAAAATTAATATAATAAATTAATTTATAATTTGTTTTTTATTATATACTTAGTTTAATTTGTAAACCTTTTTTATTTTTTTTAATTAATGAGTCTTGTTTTCTATTTTATAAGTTATTCCGGCTTTCATAAACAAATATTTTTAACAAATTTAATATTTTAGAGTAAACATATAGTATTAATGATATTTTAGACTGAATTATAGCTTGTACCCGACATTTAAAACTACAAATTAATATTGCTAATATGTATTAATTATCGATTTATTAAATATAACATAAAATTAGTATCGATAATATGTATTAATTATTTTGTAGGTTATAATAAGGTCCCTGAAAGCTCCCCAACTTCATACACGATTTCCGTCTTACCACTCTTTTTCTCTCTTTCTCTGATCTATCTTTCTTATTAATGTTTATTTGTTGAACATGATCATTTGTGTGTATAAATTACAATGTGTATGTCTCATGTAATAATTTTTTAAATTTATTTCATTAACTCTAATATAACTTTGTTAAATTTATATGGATACAACACAATTTTAGTCTAGCAGAATATAGTACAACTCAAATCATACATTAAGGATGCTACATTAAATGTGTATATCATAATCTGACAGTAAATAATATTTTCGATCTAATTGAGGAAATGCTTTGACTTTTCATTCTCCTTTAACCAAATCCACTATGTTTGACATTAAATACTTTTTGATGGTCTGACATACGACTTGAGAAGTTGACACGCATCCTGGCTAAGGTCTTCTATAGTATTTTGGCTCGTGATATTTATCAACCTCTCAACCAATGTTTTGATTGATAGAGTCTCTTTTTGATGTTGTGTTCAACTTTTTGACCTTTACGCTTTCACAATTTACCAGCTTAGCCATTGGATTGATCTCACGATCTCTCGTATGTTAGTCGATTTGGAGGTTACCTAAATCTTTTACAAATAAAAGAAATTATATGTATTTTTGGTATCTCTTTTTCTCTCCATTTTATACTCTTATTCTTTTTGAGTATTTTTTAATATTTTTTCTCCTTTTATTTTTAAAAAATAATTTAATTTATAATTTTTTAATCATATGTATGATATTGTATTCCAAATAGTACGGATATATCTTCACAAAAATAAAAGATTGCTCCTCATGTATCCTACACGTTAGCTTTGATAAATAAACACAATAGTAAATTTGGATATAAGTTGAATAAGTATTTATATCATCAGTAAAGTAATAAACCTAATAGGAACTAACATTGGTCAAATTTATAATTCATCTTTAAAAAATTTAAATATAATACATGTTATATTTATAGATTTGATGAGTCTTAATTTTAATTTATTAAGCAGTACTATTTTTCACTAAAATATGTACTTTTAAAAAGTTTAAATATAATATGTATTTACAAAATCACTCTCTAATTTAATAATGTTGAAAGTATTATCACGATGATATTTTGGATGATCAATACGTGATGCCCGAGCGTGGGTCATCCACAACCCCCGCACTTAGATTCGAATCCACATACGAAATGAGCCTCCGTACATGAATCCAAATCAAAGCGAATGGAGACCTACACTCACACACTAAGCTAAGCGGGGCTAAAACCAACAGAGCGCGTGAAACGATAAACAAATAATGGGGAAGTAAAAAGGATCACATGCAAAGCTCGACACGAGCACAATATATACATAATGCCCACAGGGCCAAAATATTAACAAGTATCAAATTCTCCATGTTAGAACAAATACATATCAAGAGTATCCAAAAGTAGCAAAATAAATACAAGTGTAATGCAACTCAACCTAAACCACTAAGTACGACTCAAAGACGCACTTCCCCGCCTAGCTCGAGCAAAGCCTGCACTAAAGGGGAAAAGATAGAGGGTCAGTCTAATGGCTCAACTGAGTGAGGGAGCTAACGCACAACCACACCGAATAAAGATATAACAAAGCGAATAACAAAGTGACGATCATGAACCGAGCTAGGGTTTTACACAAAACATTTTCAAAAGAACGTACTACACATATCAAATTCCTATCTTGATTCACAATTATCGGTTACAAAAGCGAATAAAAGTCCGGCGAGGACGGACTCTCCACCTCCTCCACAAATAGCACAATTACTAAATAAAAATTTCAATCCATCATCCACTTCTCGGCATTCGGGAATCAAACCCTCACTACCACAAATACAAATACATAAGGGGTTGCGAACCCATAATACGCCATCTCCGGTTATTCACCAAAGGCTCAAAGCAAACAGGCCTTCCCAACCTCTAGAGTCGCACGTGTCTACCTCAAATGAAATTACGCACATGTCAAACCAGACAACCCTTGTCGTACCAGGGCTTCTTACCCATAATTTCGAGGCCCAACAAATCAAATCAAACTAACTTCCCATCTTTCAGGGCACAACTCGCTCAAACCGAACAAATTACAAAATGGGGTTTTCAAAACAAAGCTTACATATGCCTATTCATATATCAATTTCATCAAAACCCTCAAGATAGTCCACAAGTCCATATTCATATCTTAAACACCCATAATAAATAAATATCTAAGATATAATCGCATACGGGTTGAGAAATCAATAAACAATAGGCTATAGGTCGTTTAACTAATACAAAAGTCCTAAACCTTACCTAATAACAAAAGAAAGTAGTCCGGGAGCAAACGAACTAGGATCACCTAAACCTCGGGCTCGGTAGTATCCAGACTCGGCTCTGAAACACAAAAGGATACAAAACTCGAGATTTAGAAGCAAAATGTATCAAATATGACGCGCGGAATGCAAAGTATGCATGAGATGTCAAATCATGCTCAAATGATTCAAGATCAAACACATAATCATCCCAAAATGCGAACTCATGCATAAATAAATCATACAACAAATGCAAAGCGTAAAAATAGTGTATTAAAGCTTAAAAAGGACATTTAAAGGTGTTTCGGGAGCAAAGGAATCGAACCGCAAAAGTTGAAAAATCAAATTTGTCACAGCGGGCTCCAAAACGTCCGTTTTGGGTTTTAGAACAAAATGCAAACGGCCGTTTCGAGGCCCAGGTCTGGAACCCGAGAGATCTGAAACGGCCGTTTCAGATTTTTAAAGGGAATCCAAATGGCCGTTTCAGATGCGTCTGTAACGATTTTGGCCAACCAGAACGACAGTTTCGAAATCCAGTTCAAAACGGAATCGGTCGTTCCAAAACCTTCTATGACAATTTTTCCACCCCAAACGGCCATTTGGTAGTGACAATTCAAAAATCCCGCTAGGCCGAAACGGTCGTTTCCAAAATGCACTAGGGGCCTAAACGGCCGTTTCGAATGAAAAACCTGGCAAATCCTTGCGGAAAAAACAAGGCTCAAACCATTTTCTCCCAAAATCCCAAATTCGTCCAAGAAGCACCATACCAACAACAACATAAGCCATAGCAATATCATATGATGCAAATACAACAAGGTTTCATGCTCCAAAAACTCAAATATGCAAAACCCATGAAAATGCATTTCCAGCTCATAAATGCAACTTCCAACCATAAACCATGAATTCAATGCATCAATTTGGTCACATAGATCATATAAATGAAGTCCCACTCATGCCAATTAACTCCAAGAATCAAAATTCACAAAATGGGTTACAAACTCTTACTATTCACTACATTCTCCAAACTCAATCAAAAACACAAAACCAAGAGAGAAGCAATCGGTTAAAAGAAATTAAAGATCGTGAGGATTCCGGAACTTACTCCGGATCGTAAATAGGCGAAGAAACAAAGGAGATATGGACTTGCAAAGATTGGAGCTTGGGGAAAGCTTCTTCTTCTTCTCTTTTTGCCTTAGTTAAAATTTTGATGAAATGAGGGAGAAGAGATGGTTCAAGACTTTAAGTTTTGGGTCCGGTCAGGTTTATTTTGATCAGTTCGGTTCAAGGTTTTTCCGGTTTAATTGTTTCGGTTTTCAAAAGCTAGGCTTGATTCCAAAATCCCCAAAATCTCCAAAACGTAATTAAATCACAGAATCACAATTATATAACATAAATCAATTAATTTCTATCCTAAACACAATTAAGAATTAAATCACATAATGTACCTTTACCTATCGAAGAACGGGGTGTCACACAATAAGTTTCAAGAAATTCAAAACTCAACTCGTACTTCTATAATATTATATATATAATTGAATTACAACATAAAATATAGGATGAAAATCAGACGGTGATACATTTGTAAAACCAAAAATACAATTTTTTGAGGCCGACAAAAATTGCAAACAGGAATAAGTTATTTTTAATCTAGATAGATGGTTTAATTTTTTAATGAAAACCATATATAATTGATTGGACTTCTTAAATTAATTATATATATGTATAAAACACAAGTAGGCACTAATTTTAATGAGAATTAAAATTGGATTGATTATTTATATACTTAGTTTTGCCTATTTCGAAAAATTTTAAAAAATAATTTACTAAATCGCTAAAGATATAGTTTGCTCGTTATCTGTCCTATAGTCCTTCACATAAATGTTTGCTTCTCAAATTAGCGCACGTAAATATCCATCTCTTGATCTTATTCATCCCTAAGCACATTTGATGGGTTTAATTTCTGTTTTAACATAAATTAACCCTTTTTTCTCCATATAGCTTACATAATTACCAATCGCATCCAATTAAATAAAATCATGAATATATTGCATAATCAAATATATATATATATATAATTGATTTTTGGGTCTTCTGATTTTATACTGACCTCCATAAAGAATAAATTTTATCTAGTAGTATTCTATCACATTTATGTACACTAAATCCGATCTCTTTAGAACAAATTTCTCAATTCTTAGTAATGAATAGTGGAGTTATGTGCACCCGACTCCTTTGTGTTGTATTAAATATGCATAAAAAACCCCTGTATTATATAAAATCTTATAGGAAACCTTGTGTTTCCTTAATTTTGCATAGAATACCTTATGATCATTAATTGCATTATATGCTCGGGTTCTGCGATTTTTTTTTATTTTTTTGTAATATAGTATTTTTGTATTTATATGCATGATCACTTAGTTTCTATAATTTCAATTTTGCCTCAATATTCACAAAATTTCTCAAATAGGTCATAAAAATAATTTATTTTAATAAGTAATTTTGTATTCATTAATTTCTCTTTAATGTACTTTTTCAGCCAATTTTTGATTTATGTCTTTCCTTTCATGTTTTGATTCCCGATAAGACTTTTGTGGTATTTTTATTCTTAATTTATTTCTTTATATATCATGTCCAATATTTTATTTTATATTCTATTACAGTTCTTTATAATTTTTATTTATAAATAATTTTTTGTCTAATTTTTGCTTTTATTTTCATGAATAAGGCAATGCGTGTGGCTCAAACAACACGTTAGAGTTTTTTATGCTAATTTTTGAATATATATGTTGTTTATCTTGCATTTTCAATATTTCACAGGGTTTTCTAGCAATTATCTCATAAATAGTGCGTGTATTAGCATTTATTAACGAATAGTAACAATTGATATTTTATCTTTTTAAGTCTTACCGATAAAAAATTTATTGTAATAATTCAAAATTGATACATAATTATCACGTCTTAATAATATGACTCATTTTTGCATTTGAAATCGATATAAATGATTATTTACATATTCAAGATATATTAAAGAAAACTTACAATTGATTTTTGAGTCTTCTAATTTTGTGTTGCCCTCCCTAAAGAATAAATTGTATGTAGTCTTTCAATTTTGTATGCCCTGTGTGTAGAATAAATTGTACATATATAGTAGTACTCTATCACTCTTGTTTAATTTATTCTAGGTGATTTATTAATTGAATTGTACAAGGCTTTCTTTCTTCTAAACATACACGACATAATATTAGAATATTATTAGATTTAATTTATTCAAAAGTTTATAAGATTACAATTATATAGAGTCTTATAATTAAAGAAAGACTTATACAATGATATTTTGATTAGAAATACAAGAAGATAATGAAGAGTTTGATACTTTGATTAGAACGGAATATCTTGAAAGAATATTACCCCTAGTATTATTTTACTAAAAATCTAAAAATAAAGGTATTTTGGTCGATCACAAAAAGAATATTTATGTATTAATTTAGTATTTTCAAAAATATTCTTAATTGTATTTTATTAAAAAAAATTATGACAAGGGTAATTTGGTTGATCTCAAAATTTCGAGAAATCAAAAATTCAACTCACACTTTTAAAAAATAAAATAAAATATAATAATATAATATAATATATATAGAGAGAGAGTGAGAGATTTATTATAACAACTATAATAGTATTAATAGTGATAGTATTAGGGCTAATTTTACTAGTATTAACTATTAACAACGTTCTAAGAAGCAAATAACAAACTTAGTTTAGACCTACTATTAATGTTAAAAATCAAAATTATTAATTTTTATAAGTAAATTTGCAACCTAGCTCTAACTCAAATAAACTCGACTGCAAATGTATTGTGCTTGGATTCGAGAAATTTAGATAACCCGAAACTCAAACTTATAATTTGAGTTTGACAATTTCAGAATAAAAAATTTCAAAATAAATTTAAATTTGACCTTTTTTTTTCTTCAAAATTGTACTAGCTTACCGTTCTACTTCAAAAATAACCACCATTAATGAGAAAAATTAATTTTATAAAAGGAAAAAAAGTAAGGACTAGTACAATATCATTTTAGAAAAGTTGGTCCCTACTACAGAAATTTAGCCAAAGTTCCGGGATGCTCATGCAGTTATCAAAATTTTGAGGGTAAAATTCGTAATAAATGAAAACTTGGGGGGCTATCAGCGAAAAAATCGGGTAACCTGAAGTACAAGTTGCCGGTTCCAAGCATATACCCACATGCGGCGCAAAACAGTTCGAAAGGAATTCTCCTCATTCCAAACCCTTCTCTCTCTCCAACACTCACGCAGACACAGGTAACTTCGTGATTGTTTGAATTGATTCATGTATATAATGTATATCTCTTCATCTGTTTTGGATTCAGTAATTTGTTGTTGTTGGTTGATCGATTGGTGGTTGTTTCGTTAGGGTTTTTCACAGGAACGATGTCTTTGAGGCCGGGCGCTAGGGCGGAGGTGCGGCGGAGCCGCTACAAGGTGGCGGTGGACGCTGATGAGGGGCGCAGACGGAGGGAGGACAATATGGTTGAGATCCGGAAGAATAAGCGCGAGGAGAGTTTGCTTAAGAAGCGGAGGGAAGGACTCCAGCAGCAGCAGCAGTTGACAGCGTCTCTGCACTCCTCCGCGCTCGAGAAGAAGGTTTGTGTTTTTTCTGATTTTGCGATAAGATCATGAGTTTATGTTGGAGTGTGTTTTGATTTTGGTTGATTATGAATTTTTGTTTGATGAGAATGGGTGATCACAGATGTGTTGAAACTATTGTGAATTTGTGACTGATTTCTGAACAGCTAGTTTTATTGTTCTGTGTGATGTACTCACTGGGGAGTGTAAATTGATTGTGGAACGGGCTAGTCTCTTGGTTAGCGCTAGTAGTAAATAAATAGACTCTTGTCTGCAGGTTAAGTGAATGCAACAATGTTTTGTACGGTATTAACATGGTGTTTGTCTGTTTTTGTGTGCTTGTGCGAGTTAAAGCCTTTCCCGGGTGTTGTTTATTTCATTATAGGTGTGTCCTGTTTTGTGTTTATAAATATTTGTCTATCATGAGTATGAGAAGGTAGATGTCTATGTAATTATGGGTCTGCATGTGCTATTTGTGTATTTCCTATGAATTTAATCTCCTTTGATGTGCATACAGTTGGAGAGTCTTCCGTCTATGGTTGAAAGTGTATGGTCTGATGATAGCAGCTTGCAGCTGGAAGCGACTACGCAGTTTCGTAAATTGCTTTCAATCGGTATGACTTACTGCCACATTTAGTCCCATTGTAACCTTTGTGTGCTCATTTCATCCTGATTTACTGATGCTCTCAAACTGAATTGACAGAACGAAGCCCTCCAATTGAAGAAGTAATACAATCAGGAGTTGTTCCTCGGTTTGTTCAGTGCCTTATGAGAGAGGACTATCCCCAGCTCCAGGTTTGCGTTCGTGCCGCTTAGTGTACATGAAGAATGTTGTATTTGTGTTTATTTGCTCATCCTGTTGACTTTCTGCAGTTTGAGGCTGCTTGGGCACTCACTAACATTGCCTCTGGTACATCCGAGAATACCAGGGTAGTTATTGATCATGGTGCAGTCCCAATTTTTGTGAAGCTTCTGGGTTCACCCAGTGATGATGTCCGGGAGCAGGTATCACTTCGACAGAGTTAAGAAATAAAGTTTCATGTGTTTATGCTGCAATTTATGATTTCTTACTTGGAATATTTGTCATTTTAAATGTAGGCTGTGTGGGCATTGGGTAATGTTGCTGGTGATTCTCCTAAATGCCGTGACCTTGTCCTTGGCCATGGGGCCTTGGTTCCGTTGCTTGCGCAGTTGAATGACAATGCAAAGCTCTCAATGCTGCGAAATGCCACCTGGACCCTATCAAACTTCTGCAGAGGCAAACCTCAACCTCCTTTTGAGCAGGTATTGACATTTATTTTTGTGCTTGGGTGTTGGATGTATTCTTTTTTTGGCTGATAGAAGATATTTGACCCTTTTGGCCCAAATTTTGTATTAGGTAAGGCCAGCACTTCCAGCCCTTCAGCGTCTTGTTTATTCCAACGATGAGGAAGTTCTTACAGATGCATGCTGGGCTCTCTCATACCTCTCTGATGGTACAAACGACAAAATTCAAGCTGTCATTGAGGCAGGTGTCTGTCAAAGACTTGTTGAGCTTCTTCTGTAAGTTCTATCATATTTAATACGGATCTCTACTTGTTCTAGATGACTTTTAAGTTTTAAATTTACCATTTGTCTTTATGTTTCAGTCATCCCTCTCCTTCAGTACTTATTCCTGCACTACGTACAGTGGGCAATATTGTGACTGGTGATGATCTTCAAACTCAGGTATGACATTTCCTCCAGTGTTAAGGAGCATTTCTTTTTCTTAAACTGATTTTTATTTTTGTAATGAGTAGTTTGCCTGGTAGTTACATGCTTTTTCCTGCATTCTTGTTCAGTATATCATTGATCATGGTGCACTTCCTTGCCTCTTGAGCCTGTTGACTCACCATCACAAAAAAAGCATAAAAAAGGAAGCCTGCTGGACAATTTCAAACATCACTGCTGGAAACAGAGAACAAATACAGGTATAAATATGGAACTTTTGCATTGATAGCTCTGGCCTTTATTGTATGATGTCTTCTGAGCAAAGTCTTCTCTTTTTATATATTGGAGATGGTTGACACAGATATCTTGTTTTATCAGTCAAAGATAAACAGCCGTCATTTTCTAGAATTTTTTTCCGTTTTGATATTGACCTCAATGAGCAATGGTTCTTAGCCTCATTAAGCTTTTATGTTACGGTTTACTGCATTATTGTTCATTGTACTGCATGTTTTGTGCCTTTAATATGGTCTTAGAATCATTCCTTCGGTTACAGTCGTATGCCTTTCCAAGTAAGCTTTGTCTCCTGTGTCATACTAATTGTATATGCTCTGCAATGTCAGGCTGTAATTGAGGCTGGTCTGATAGGTCCCCTGGTCAATCTGCTTCTGACTGCTGAATTTGATATCAAAAAAGAAGCTGCATGGGCAATCTCAAATGCCACGTCCGGAGGAACGCATGAGCAAATCATGTATGTGTACTGTTTCTATATCAAGGCTTGCTTAATCTAGTTTTGTCTGTGGTCTAATATTATGTGTTTCTTTCTTGAAGGTACTTGGTGAATCAGAACTGTATCAAGCCTTTGTGTGATCTTTTGGTTTGCCCTGATCCAAGAATTGTCACTGTATGTTTAGAGGGGCTAGAAAACATACTGAAAGTTGGGGAAGCAGAGAAGGGCAATACTGGAGATGTTAATTATTTTGCCCAATTAATTGATGAAGCTGAGGGATTAGAGAAGATCGAAAATTTGCAGAGTCATGACAACAATGAAATTTACGAGAAGGCTGTGAAAATACTGGAGACATATTGGCTGGAGGAGGATGAAGAGGCACTACCTGCAGCTGATGAGAACCAAAATGGATTTAACTTTGGAGGTAACGGCGTTCAACTCCCACCCGGTGGATTCAATTTTAGCTGAAGGTATAGTTCTCCAAGATGTTCTCTGTTTACCTTCCATAGATCAATAATCATACGGGAATGTTTGTCCAGAGTTCTGATCGACTGTGGCTAACATGTTTGGGTTATTGTGTTGTAGAATTTAAAGATTCTTGGGGGCAAAAGTTACGGATATACTATACAGGTTATGCAGTCTGGTGGATGAAGCAGTTTCGCTGCTGGTTGATGATATATACCAATATGGTCAAGTCGGGGGGGGGGGGGGTCGGTCAGGTTCAGGTTCAGGTTCAGGTCAGTTCCAGTCAGGGGGTCATTCTGGGTCGAGTCAGGTCGGGTCGGGGGTCAGTCGGGGTTGAGTCGCAGTGCCTCAGTGGGTTTGGTAGGTCGGGTTCCAACTCATGTGCTGTGGTGGTCAATATGAAGACAGACGGGTGGTCGGGTTTTCTCTAGTCCTTTCCCCAGTATGGTTGAGTTTGGGGAAATTTCCGCTGGAAATTGTTTTCCAGTTATTGAGATTGGCAATGCACTCTTCTATATTTTGTCATGTCGCTGGGTTTGTGCTTTGTCTTCACTTTGTTTTGCCCGTTGTATTGATTGAAACGGGAGACTTTGAATTCGTTCGAGACTTGATATATCCGTTGAATTCGTGGACACTTCCACAAATATTATTTTGTCGTATTGTGTTTGATACTTGTGCTTCACACTCCTGGAAAATTTAAAAAAAATTGATGTTTTATTTGTATCGTGTCTGTGTGCCATGTTTGTATCAGTGCGTTATGGGATATAAGTCTAACCTTTTGGATCCAGTTTGTATTAGAGATGAATAGATGATGCATGTGCTGCAGTTGTACCTTTGGATATGGACCTTATATTTTCCTGTACTGCACCGCTGACTAGGCAGATACAGTAAATATATTTTCACCATTTTTGTTATTCCTTTACAATGTTAGGATAAATCATGTGTGGTGTCCGTTATTCAGATTCAATAACTACAAAACAATTCGAGGCACTCCTCAAAAGCTGTAATTTCACTTTAATTGGGGTCCTGCAGTAATTTCTAGTTTTTACGTGTATGTCACTGTTGTCCTCGTCCTGCTCTTCACGTGTATACGAATATAATTTTCACAGCAAGGCATCAACACTTAAATTACATTATGGTCTGGAATTCAAGTTTAAAAGCTAATATTTTATGATGGTTTCGAAATTCAAGTTTAAAAGCCAATAGTTAACGATGTATAAATACAACGATATAAACAAATGTTCGACATTAGTATCTGAAAATATTGGGAAGTTTAAATTTTTTTAAAACAGATGCTCGACATAAATATATGAAAGTATTCGGTAAGTGTAAAAATTTTATAACAAATACGTGGAGCCGTTTAAGTATCTAATTCCTGCTAAGACAAGAAAGCTCGCTTCACTTAATCACTTCCATGAAGTCAACTAATCAAATCATTACCTTCTTGTATTACATTTCTAAACAACTGATTTAGCAAGAAATCTTTCTACCTGTACTTGAAACTTCTTACAAAATTGCTAAAATTACATCAAACGTGTCCTTAAATATGATCTTGCTGTGATGATCCCACCAACCAACTCTTGAAATGGTGTAGAGCCAATCAACATGTGAGCCTTCATAAATACATATACATATCATAACACCCAAGACTCACCTTCAAAGAAAAACCCCATTAAAAAAAAAATATTAACATGAAAAGCCATCTTTTCTCGAGTGATGAAGACGAAAATGGAGTCCCAAAATCAGCTTTTTGCTGGTGGAGGACACTCGAGGAGTTCGACGAAAATGGGCACTTCAAAGTTGCTGAGGTGAATTCTTCAAACTTGACTCCAAGAATCAGGGTTCTTAGAGAAATGGAGAGATTGGCCTTCGTTGCTGGTGAGGGGTTGGATGATGT